>JALJCO010013513.1:0-34794 GCA_023101725.1 Atherinomorus stipes | reverse complement strand
ACGACTCCAAGGCTTCTCAGCCCTCTCCTGATAGGTTCAGAGCAAAGAAGGCCCCACCCCGCCAAGGTAGGCCGCTTCTCTATCACACGTGACTCCTCGTCTGTGTCTGAATGTAGTCCGTCTGCAGACTGACAGGATGACCTGGTGTTGTGCTAACGTGCGTCTGCAGACTGACGTGATGACCTGGTGTTAAAGTTAACGTCCGTCTGCAGACTGACGTGATGACCTGGTGTTGTGTTAACGTCCGTCTGCAGACTGACGTGATGACCTGGTGTTGTGTTAACGTCCGTCTGCAGACTGACAGGATGACCTGGTGTTGTGTTAACGTCCGTCTGCAGACTGACAGGATGACCTGGTGTTGTGTTAACGTCCGTCTGCAGACTGACGTGATGACCTGGTGTTGTGTTAACGTCCGTCTGCAGACTGACAGGATGACCTGGTGTTGTGTTAACGTCCGTCTGCAGACTGACAGGATGAGCCTGGTGTTGTGTTAACGTCGTCTGCAGACTGACAGGATGACCTGGTGTTGTGTTAACGTCCGTCTGCAGACTGACGTGATGACCTGGTGTTGTGTTAACCTCCGTCTGCAGACTGACAGGATGACCTGGTGTTGTGTTAACGTCCGTCTGCAGACTGACAGGATGACCTGGTGTTGTGTTAACGTCCGTCTGCAGACTGACAGGATGACCTGGTGTTGTGTTAACGTCCGTCTGCAGACTGACAGGATGACCTGGTGTTGTGTTAACGTCCGTCTGCAGAAAGACGTGATGACCTGGTGTTGTGTTAACGTCCGTCTGCAGACTGACAGGATGTGAGCTGGTGTTGTGTTAACGTCCGTCTGCAGACTGACAGGATGACCTGGTGTTGTGTTAACGTCCGTCTGCAGACTGACAGGATGACCTGGTGTTGTGTTAACGTCCGTCTGCAGACTGACGTGATGACCTGGTGTTGTGTTAACGTCCATCTGCAGACTGACGTTATGACCTGGTGTTGTGTAAACGTCCGTCTGCAGACTGACAGGATGACCTGGTGTTGTGTTAACGTCCGTCTGCAGACTGACAGGATGACCTGGTGTTGTGTTAACGTCCGTGTGCAGACTGACAGGATGACCTGGTGTTGTGTTAACGTCCGTGTGCAGACTGACAGGATGACCTGGTGTTGTGTTAACGTCCGTCTGCAGACTGACGTGATGACCTGGTGTTGTGTTAACGTCCGTCTGCAGACTGACAGGATGACCTGGTGTTGTGTTAATGTCCGTCTGCAGACTGACAGGATGACCTGGTGTTGTGTTAACGTCCGTCTGCAGACTGACAGGATGACCTGGTGTTGTGTTAACGTCCGTCTGCAGACTGACAGGATGACCTGGTGTTGTGTTAACTTCCGTCTGCAGACTGACGTGATGACCTGGTGTTGTGTTAACGTCCGTCTGCAGACTGACAGGATGACCTGGTGTTGTGTTAACTTCCGTCTGCAGACTGACGTGATGACCTGGTGTTGTGTTAACGTCTGTCTGCAGACTGACAGGATGACCTGGTGTTGTGTTAACGTCTGTCTGCAGACTGATGTGATGTGCTGGTGTTGTGTTAACGTCTGTCTGCAGACTGATGTGATGACCTGGTGTTGTGTTAACGTCTGTCTGCAGACTGACCGGATGACCTGGTGTTGTGTTAACGTCTGTCTGCAGACTGACGTGATGACCTGGTGTTGTGTTAACGTCTGTCTGCAGACTGACAGGATGACCTGGTGTTGTGTTAACGTCTGTCTGCAGACTGATGTGATGTGCTGGTGTTGTGTTAACGTCCGTCTGCAGACTGACAGGATGACCTGGTGTTGTGCTAACGTCCGTCTGCAGACTGACAGGATGACCTGGTGTTGTGTTAACTTCCGTCTGCAGACTGACGTGATGACCTGGTGTTGTGTTAACGTCCGTCTGCAGGCTGACAGGATGACCTGGTGTTGTGTTAACGTCCGTCTGCAGGCTGACAGGATGACCTGGTGTTGTGTTAAGGTCCGTCTGCAGACTGACGGGATGACCTGGTGTTGTGTTAACGTCCGTCTGCAGACTGACCGGATGACCTGGTGTTGTGTTAACGTCTGTCTGCAGACTGATGTGATGTGCTGGTGTTGTGTTAACGTCTGTCTGCAGACTGATGTGATGTGCTGGTGTTGTGTTAACGTCTGTCTGCAGACTGACCGGATGACCTGGTGTTGTGTTAACGTCCGTCTGCAGAAAGACGTGATGACCTGGTGTTGTGCTAACGTCCGTCTGCAGAAAGACGTGATGACCTGGTGTTGTGCTAACGTCCGTCTGCAGACTGACGTGATGACCTGGTGTTGTGTTAACGTCTGTCTGCAGACTGATGTGATGTGCTGGTGTTGTGTTAACGTCTGTCTGCAGACTGACCGGATGACCTGGTGTTGTGTTAACGTCCGTCTGCAGAAAGACGTGATGACCTGGTGTTGTGTTAACGTCCGTCTGCAGAAAGACGTGATGACCTGGTGTTGTGCTAACGTCCGTCTGCAGACTGACGTGATGACCTGGTGTTGTGTTAACGTCTGTCTGCAGACTGACAGGATGACCTGGTGTTGTGCTAACGTCCGTCTGCAGACTGATGTGATGACCTGGTGTTGTGTTAACGTCTGTCTGCAGACTGACAGGATGACCTGGTGTTGTGTTAACGTCTGTCTGCAGACTGACAGGATGACCTGGTGTTGTGTTAACGTCTGTCTGCAGACTGATGTGATGTGCTGGTGTTGTGCTAACGTTCGTCTGCAGACTGCTGTGATGACCTGGTGTTGTGTTAACGTCCGTCTGCAGACCGACGTGATGACCTGGTGTTGTGTTAACGTCTGTCTGCAGACTGACAGGATGACCTGGTGTTGTGCTAACGTTCGTCTGCAGACTGACGTGATGACCTGGTGTTGTGTTAACGTGTGTTTCCCCTGCTGCAGGCTCCTCCTCCGTCGCAGACCTCCTCCCGGAGCAGCTGGAGGCCATGCTGGTCCCAGACCAGGGCTACCATCAGGTGGGACCTGCCGATGTCTGCACCGACGTCTTCGTCCTGTCCGTCACCGTGGCCTTAGCCTCAAACTGGAGCAGGTGATGTCGTCTGCGCCTTCTGGCCCGCTATGTTGTTTTACTTTAGTTACTCGTTACCATGACGATCATCTGCATCCTAAGAACTTGCTACATGGCAGATAGGATAGCTTTACCACACGTCCTCTTCATCTTTTTTATTGTTGTCTATATCCTCATCTTCCTCTGCATCTGCATCTTTTTCTCATCTTTATTATGGTCTTCATCCTCATCTTCTGAGTCTTCATCATTGTCTACTCTGTGTTCTTCTGCATCTTCATCCTCATCATCGTCTTCCTTCTCCTCTTCCTCTTCCTGTCTGGAAAATTAAATGTGTGTTTCCGGCATGTTTAGGGATCGAGTGTTTCTAACTAAATTAGGAAATACATTTTCCAGTCAGTGTGAAAGTTTAAAATGAGCTCTTATTTTTGTAATTACATGATATAACGTATGTTCATGCATGTAAAAGTTTAAATGAGCTCTTATTTTTGAATTAAGTTATATAACATATGTTCATACGTGTGAAAGTTTAAATGAGCTCTTATTTTTGTAATTAAATATAACGTATGTTCATACGTGTGAAAGTTTAAATGAGCTCTTATTTTTGTAATTACATGATATAACGTATGTTCATACGTGTGAAAGTTTTAAATGAGCTCTTATTTTTGTAATAACATGATATAACGCGTTCATACGTGTGAAAGTTTAAATGAGCTCTTATTTTTGTAATTAAGTGATATAACATATGTTCATATGTGTGAAAGTTTAAATAAGCTCTTATTTTTGCTTAATTACTTGATATAACGTATATTCATACGATGTGAAAGTTTAAATGAGCTCTTATTTTTGTTAATTACATGATATAACGTATGTTCATACGTGTGAAAGTTTAAATAAGCTCTTATTTTTATGTAATTACATGATATAACGTA
The DNA here is from genome assembly GCA_023101725.1 of Atherinomorus stipes. Taxonomy (NCBI): domain Eukaryota; kingdom Metazoa; phylum Chordata; class Actinopteri; order Atheriniformes; family Atherinidae; genus Atherinomorus; species Atherinomorus stipes. The sequence goes on along the minus strand of JALJCO010013513.1, from coordinate 30,786 downwards.
TGTTCATACGTGTGAAAATTTAAATGAGCTCTTATTTTTGTAATTAAGTAAAATAACGTATGTTCATACGTGTGAAAGTTTAATAAAAGCTCTTATTTTTGTAATTACATGATATAACGTATGTTCATACGTGTGAAAGTTTAAATGAGCTCTTATTTTTGTAATTACATGATATAACGTATGTTCATACGTGAAAAAGTTTAAATGAGCTCTTATTTTTGTAATTAAGTTATATAACATATGTTCATATGTGTGAAAAAAAGTTTAAATGAGCTCTTATTTTTTTGTAATTGAGTTATATAACATATGTTCATACGTGTGAAAAGATTAAATGAGCTCTTATTTTTGTAATTAAATGATATAACGTATATTCATACGTGTGAAAGATTAAATGAGCTCTTATTTTTGTAATTAAATGATAAAACTTATGTTCATACGTGTGAAAGTTTAAATGAGCTCTTATTTTTGTAAAATTAAATGATAAAACTTATGTTCATACGTGTAAAAGCTGGAATGAGCTCTTATTTTTATAATTACATGATATAAGGTATGTTCATACGTGTAAAAGTTTAAATGAGCTCTTATTTTTGTAATTAAATGATAAAACTTATGTTCATACGTGTAAAAGTTTAAACGAGGCTCTTATTTTTGTAATTACATGATATAAGGTATGTTAATACGTGTAAAAGTTTTCTAAAATGAGCTCTTATTTTTGTAATTAAGTAAAATAACGTGCGTTCATGCGCGTGAAAGTTTAAATGAGCTCTTATTTTTGTAATTAAGAAAATAACGTACGTACATGCGCGTGAAAGTTTAAATGAGCTCTTTATTTTTGTAATTAAGTAAAATAACGTGCGTTCATGCGCGTGAAAGTTTAAATGAGCTCTTATTTTTGTAATTACATGATATAACGTGCGTTCATACGTGTGGAAAGTTTAAATGAGCTCTTATTTTTGTAATTACATGATATAACGTATGTTCATACGTGTGAAAGTTTAAAAATGAGCTCTTATTTTTTTTTAATTACATGATATAACGTATGTTCATACGTGTGAAAGTTTAAATGAGCTCTATTTTTGTAATTACATGATATAACGTGCGTTCATACGTGTGAAAGTTTAAATGAGCTCTTATTTTTGTAATTAAGTAAAATAACGTGCGTTCATGCGCGTGAAAGTTTAAATGAGCTCTTATTTTTGTAATTGGTAAAATAACGTGCGTTCATGCGTGAAAGTTTAAATGAGCTCTTATTTTTGTAATTAGTAAAATAACGTGCGTTCATGCGCGTGAAAGTTTAAAATGACTCTTATTTTTGTAATTAAGTAAAATAACGATGTGTTTATGCGTGAAAGTTCAATGAGCTCTTATTTTTGTAATTACATGATATAACGTATGTTCATACGTGTGAAAGTTTAAATGAGCTCTTATTTTTTTTTAATTACATGATATAACGTATGTTCATACGTGTGAAAGTTTAAATGAGCTCTTATTTTTGTAATTACATGATATAACGTGCGTTCATACATGTGAAAGTTTAAATGAGCTCTTATTTTTGTAATTGAGTAAAATAACGTGCGTTCATGCTGAAAGTTTAAATGAGCTCTTATTTTTGTAATTAAGTAAAATAACGTGCGTTCATGCGAGTGAAAGTTTAAATGAGCTCTTATTTTTGTAATTAAGTAAAATAACGTTCATGCGCGTGAAAGTTTAAATGAGCTCTTATTTTTGTAATTAAGTAAAATAACGTACGTTCATGCGCGTGAAAGTTTAAATGAGCTCTTATTTTTGCATTGATATGATATAACGTATGTTCATACGTGTGAGAAGTTTAAATGAGCTCTTATTTTTTGTAATTACATGATATAACGTGCGTTCATACGTGTGAAAGTTTAAATGAGCTCTTTTTTTTATGTAATTAAGTAAAATAACGTGCGTTCATGCGCGTGAAAGTTTAAATGAGCTCTTATTTTTGTAATTAAGTAAAATAACGTGCGTTCATGCGCGTGAAAGTTTAAATGAGCTCTTATTTTTGTAATTAAGTAAAATAACGTGCGTTCATACGTGTGAAAAGTTTAAATGAGCTCTTATTTTTGTAATTTGGTTATATAACGTATGTTCATACGTGTGAAAGTTTAAAATGAGCCTTTTTTTTGTATTAAGTAAAATAACGTGCGTTCATGCGCATAAAGTGCAAAAATCCTCTGGCAGGATGAAGATCGTCTGGACTGACTCTTCTTCTTCTTCTGCAGCTGATCCCCACCTCCACAAAGCTGTCTGCAGAGGACGGCATTTCTTCTTCTACTACTCTTTACTCGGCAACGACATCACCAGCGCGCCTTTCCACAACCTGCTGAGTCCGGACTTCCAGCCGGAGGGCGCGCCTCCGTGCGCATCCGCAGCAGCAGACGGGTCCTACAGGCCTTCCTGTCCCAGCAGCCCAGCTTACAGGTGGGACACGCACCGGGACGGACAACGGCGCCGAGAAGCGTCTCTGAACGTGTCCTCCCTGTTCTCTGAACGTGTCTCTGAACGTGTCCTCCTGTCCTCTAAATGTGTCTCTGAGCGTGTCCTCCTGTTCTCTAAATGTGTCTCTGAACGTGTCCTCCTGAGAACTGCTCTGAACGTGTCCTCCTGTCCTCTGAACGTGTCTCTGAACGTGTCCTCCTGTCCTCTGAACGTGTCCTGTCCTCTGAACGTGTCCTCCTGTCCTCTGAACGTGTCTCTGAACGTGTCCTCCTGTTCTCTGAACGTGTCCTCCTGTCCTCTGAACGTGTCTCTGAACGTGTGCTCCTGTCCTCTGAACGTGTCTCTGAACGTGTCTCTGAACGTGTCTGATGTCCTCCGTCCTCTGAACGTGTCTCTGAAGTGCTCCTCTGAACGTGTCTGAAGTGTCCTCCGATCACTCTGAACGTGTCTCTCGGAGGTGTCCTCCGTCCTCTGAACGTGTCTCTGAAGTGTCCTCCGTCCTCTGAACGTGTCTCTGAAGTGTCCTCCGTCCTCTGAGCGTGTCTCTGAAGTGTCCTCCGTCCTCTGAGCGTGTCTCTGAAGTGTCCTCCTGTCCTCTGAGCAACGTCTCTGAAGTGTCCTCGGTCCTCTGAACGTGTCTGAAGTGTCCTCGGTCCTCTGAACGTGTCTCTGAAGTGTCTTCGGTCCTCTGAACGTGTCTGAAGTGTCCTCCGTCCTCTGAGCGTCTCTGAAGTGTCGTCTGAACGTGTGTCTGAAGTGTCCTCCGTCCTCTGAACGTGTCTCTGAAGTGTCCTTGGTCCTCTGAACGTGTCTGAAGTGTCCTCGGTCCTCTGAACGTGTCTCTGAAGTGTCCTGGAGTCCTCTGAACGTGTCTCTGAAGTGTCCTCCGGGTCCTCTGAACGTGTCTGAAGTGTCCTCCGTCCTCTGAACGCGTCTCTCGTGTCCTCGGGTCCTCTGAACGTGTCTGAAGTGTCCTGGGGTCCTCTGGCCCCGTGTCTGAAGTGTCCTCCGTCCTCTGAACGTGTCTGAAGTGTCCTCTGAGCGTGTCTGAAGTGTCCTCTGAACGTGTCTGAAGTGTCCTCCGTCCTCTGAACGTGTCTGAGTGTCCTCTGAACGTGTCTGAAGTGTCCTCCGTCCTCTGAACGTGTCTCTGAAGTGTCCTCGGTCCTCTGTGACATGTCTCTGAGCCCGTCTCTGAAGTGTCCTCTGAACGTGTCTCTGAAGTGTCCTCGGTCCTCTGAACGCGTCTCTGAAGTGTCCTCTGAACGTGTCTCTGAAGTGTCCTCGGTCCTCTAAACGTGTCTCTTGAAGTGTCCTCCGTCCTCTGAACGCGTCTCTGGGGTGCCCTTCGGTCCTCTGAACGTGTCTCTGAAGTGTCCTCGGTCCTCTAGACGTGTCTCTGAAGTGTCCCCTCGGTCCTCTGAACGTGTCTCTGAAGTGTCCTCCGTCCTCTGAACGTGTCTCTGAAGTGTCCTCCGTCCTCTAACGTGTCTCTGAAGTGTCCTCCCGTCCTCTGAACGTGTCTCTGAAGTGTCCTCCTGTCCTCTGAACCCCGTCTCTGAAGTGTCCTCGGTCCTCTGAACGTGTCTCTGAAGTGTCTTCGGTCCTCTGAACGTGTCTGAAGTGTCCTCCGTCCTCTGAACGTGTCTGAAGTGTCCTCGGTCCTCTGAGCGTGTCTCTGAAGTGTCTTCGGTCCTCTGAACGTGTCTGAAGTGTCCTCCGTCCTCTGAACGCGTCTCCTGGAGTGTCGTCTGAATGTGTCTGAAGTGTCCTCCGTCCTCTGAACGTGTCTCTGGGGTGTCCTCGGTCCTCTGAACGTGTCTTTGAAGTGTCCTGGGTCCTCTGAACGTGTCTCTGAAGTGTCCTCGGTCCTCTGAACGTGTCTCTGAAGTGTCCTCGGTCCTCTGAACGTGTCTGAAGTGTCCTCCGTCCTCTGAACGCGTCTCTGAAGTGTCCTCAGTCCTCTGAACGTGTCTGAAGTGTCCTCCGTCCTCTGAACGTGTCTGAAGTGTCCTCCGTCCTCTGGGCAGTGTCTCGAAGTGTCCTCTGAACGTGTCTGAAGTAGTCCTCTGAACGTGTCTGAAGTGTCCTCCGTCCTCTGAACGTGTCTGAAGTGTCCTCCGTCCTCTGAACGTGTCTCTGAAGGGTCCTCGGTCCTCTGAACGCATCTCTGAAGTGTCCTCTGAACGTGTCTCTGAGTGTCCTCGGTCCTCTGAACGCGTCTCTGAGTGTCCTCTGAACGTGTCTCTGAAGTGTCCTCGGTCCTCTGAACGCGTCTCTGGGGGGTGTCCTCTGAACGTGTCTCTGAAGGGTCTCCCCAGGCCCGGCCCCGCCGTCCTCTAACGTGTCTCTAAGTGTCCTCGGTCCTCTGAGCGTGTCTCTAAGTGTCCTCTCGTCCTCTGAACGTGTCTCCTGAGTGTCCTCTGAAAGTGTCTCTGAAGTGTCCTCGGTCCTCTAAACGTGTCTCTGAAGTGTCCTCGGTCCTCTGAGCGCATCTCTGAAGTGTCCTCGGTCCTCTGAACGCGTCTCTGAAGTGTCCTCTGAACGTGTCTCTGAAGTGTCCTCGGTCCTCTAAACGTGTCTCTGAAGTGTCCTCCGTCCTCTGAACGCGTCTCTGAAGTGTCCTCGGTCCTCTGAACGCATCTCTGAAGTGTCCTCGGTCCTCTGAACGCGTCTCTGAAGTGTCCTCTGAACGTGTCTCTGAAGTGTCCCCTGAACGTGTCTCTGAACGCGTCTCTGAAGTGTCCTCTAACGTGTCTCTGAAGTGTCCTCTGGGCGTGTCTCTGAGTGTCCTCTGAGCGTGTCTCTGAGGTGTCCTCTGAACGTGTCTCTGAAGTGTCCTCGGTCCTCTGAACGCGACTCTGAAGTGTCCTCGGTCCTCTGAACGTGTCTCTGAAGTGTCCTCTGAACGTGTCTCTGGAGTGTCCTCGGTCCTCTGAGCCGCGACTCTGAAGTGTCCTCAGTCCTCTGAACGTGTCTCTGAACGCGTCTCTGAAGTGTCCTCTGAACGTGTCTCTGAAGTGTCCTCTGAACGTGTCTCTGAACGCGTCTCTGAGTGTCCTCTGAACGTGTCTCTGAAGTGTCCTCGGTCCTCTGAACGCAACTCTGAGGTGTCCTCGGTCCTCTGAACGTGTCTCTGAACGCGTCTCTGAAGTGTCCTCTGAACGTGTCTCTGAAGTGTCCTCTGAACGTGTCTCTGAACGCGTCTCTGAAGTGTCCTCTGAACGTGTCTCTGAAGTGTCCTCGGTCCTCTGAACGCATCTCTGAAGTGTCCTCGGTCCTCTGAACGCGTCTCTGAAGTGTCCTCTGAACGTGTCTCTGAAGTGTCCTCTGAACGTGTCTCTGAACGCGTCTCTGAAGTGTCCTCTGAACGTGTCTCTGAAGTGTCCTCTGAACGTGTCTCTGAAGTGTCCTCTGAACGTGTCTCTGAAGTGTCCTCTGAACGTGTCTCTGAAGTGTCCTCGGTCCTCTGAACGCGACTCTGAGAGTGTCCTCGGTCCTCTGAACGTGTCTCTGAAGTGTCCTCTGAACGTGTCTCTGAAGTGTCCTCGGTCCTCTGAACGCGACTCTGAAGTGTCCTCGGTCCTCTGAACGTGTCTCTGAACGCGTCTCTGAAGTGTCCTCTGAACGTGTCTCTGAAGTGTCCTCTGAACGTGTCTCTGAACGCGTCTCTGAAGTGTCCTCTGAACGTGTCTCTGAAGTGTCCTCGGTCCTCTGAACGCGACTCTGAAGTGTCCTCGGTCCTCTGAACGTGTCTCTGAACGCGTCTCTGAAGTGTCCTCTGAACGTGTCTCTGAAGTGTCCTCTGAACGTGTCTCTGAACGCGTCTCTGAAGTGTCCTCTGAACGTGTCTCTGAAGTGTCCTCGGTCCTCTGAACGCATCTCTGAAGTGTCCTCGGTCCTCTGAACGCGTCTCTGAAGTGTCCTCTGAACGTGTCTCTGAAGTGTCCTCGGTCCTCCTCAGGTCCACCTGTGCTGTGGGAACCGGTCTCTGGGCAGCACAGACGTGTCCCTCTCTGCTATGGCCGCTGCGTCTGTGGATCTGGAGGGCGAGGTAGCGACGGTGGAGGGGGCGTTCGTCCTGCAGCCGCCGAAGCGCATCAGGTCGGCTCCACTACCCGCCGAACTGCAGCCGACGGTGGGCGTGGCCGTCTCCTTGCGGCGAGAGGACGTCCCACCGCAGGTACCAGACCAAAGATCATTACCAGACTGTTTTTAACGGAGCCGCTTCCAAACGCGTCAAGCTAACAGCAGTTCAGACAGGAAACACTTATCTGCTCGCTGGGCGACCCCCCCCCCCCCATACAACCACTGACCAATGACCAGGCTCGGGAGGGTGAGGAGATGAGGAGGGGAAGGTGAGGAGGCGGATGAGGTGTGGAGGATGAGGAGGAGGGTGAGGAGGCGGAGGAGGCGGAGGAGGGGGAGGGAGGAGGATAAGGAGGAGGAAGGGAGGGTGAGGAGGAGGAGGGTGAGGAGGGGGGGTGTATAAACGTCTGAAAGGTCTGGGGCTTCTTATTTAACGGACCGCTCAACGATGCAGCGGATGCCCGCGATCCCCCCATGGAAAATGATGACATGAGGGAGGTTGTAGGTGGTAGAAAAGTCTCTGAACTCTCCACGTAACAGGTGGAGAACTGGGGGGCAAAAAAGCCCCACCACACAGACTCGCACTAACAATCACAACATGACGCGGTGGTGAGGGGGGGTTCCCTCAGACACAGAGGGGGAGGCGCTCAGTCAGTCCAGACGGCGGGAAAAGGAGGAGCGAGGAGGCGTATACCAAACCAAAATGAACATGGGGACAGACGTGGGATGGGGACAGATTTGGACAGACGTGGACAGATGGGGACAGATTTGGACAGACGTGGACAGATGTGGACAGATGGGGACAGATGGGGACAGATTTGGACAGACGTGGACAGATGGGGACAGATGGGGACAGATTTGGACAGATGGGGACAGACGTGGACAGATGTGGACAGATGGGGACAGACGTGGACAGATGGGGACAGATTTGGACAGATGGGGACAGACGTGGACAGATGGGGACAGATGTGGACAGATGGGGACAGACGTGCACAGATGGGGACAGATGTGGACAGATGGGGACAGACGTGGACAGATGGGGACAGATTTGGACAGATGGGGACAGACGTGGACAGATGGGGACAGACGAAGATCTGTCTGTGAAATGTGGTCAGATGACCGGATAAACCAGCAGCTCATCCTTAACTAGTCATGTACTCGCTACTAAAACACGACCTATCTGATCTGTAATGTAGCTTGATCCTGCTTCTCTACAGCACATTCCTCCTTACGTGATGTTTACTGTTGCTATGGCAACAAGTGACCGCTGACATTAGCATTTGCTAGCTAGCTTAGCTCAATTGTATGAACAATAAGCCATAAATGAACGATTTGGCATATTAAAACTAAATCGAATCACACAGTTTCAGTGGTTAAACTCTGAGCTCAGATGTCACGTTGGATCGTCGGAGTCGGAGAACGAACAGAATCGGTCCCTGAGCAGCTACGCGAGCGTTGCAGGAGCCGTCGCGGTCACCCACGTTGTAGCGTCACATAAAAGCTCCCTTCCTCCCCCCTCCAGGGGGGGAGGGAGGGAGGGATTCCCACTCCTACGTTGTCCAATCAACGAGCGCCACTTTCAACCACGTAACGCTGCTCAGAGAGTTCAGAGCGCATCATAAATAACAGTGAAAGCAGAACCGAAACTAACGATAAAGACAGCAACGCTGCGACTTTCAGCCCCCCGATGGCGTCGCTTGGCCGGGCCGGGGCTCCACCCCTTCAGGCCTGGACCGGACCCTGGCCCAGATATTAGGCCCGCACAGGGCACGAGGTTGGACACGATAGTGAAAACTGAAACACAAACCAAAGAAATGAAAACGGTATAATAATTTTATATAAATCACCTTTCATGAAACCCAAGGTCACTTTTCAAACACATAAAATACAAAAGATGAAATAAAACAAGCAGAATAAACGCATCACAGAGGAGGAGAAGAAAACGGTAATAAAACCACTGACTGAAGCAAAGAGGTGCAGTGAAGAGAGGGACGGAGTCAGGATGACCCCCCCATGTCTGAGAAGGAAAGCTGGAGAGCTACACATTCTCCAGAGCTGGGTTAGCGGTCGCTCTCAAGATATTCACATCCACATCTACATGTTTACATGTTAAAGTTAGAAAAGAAACAGATGAAAGCAACATCAATCATCTCTTTGTGGAAGCCGCCGTGCTCCCTGAACCTGGTGAAAACTAAGGATGGACCGATACATCAGCTGGCCCATATTTTAGGCCGATATTTGCCGTTGTTTTGCTGGTATCGGCATTGGCCTATATGTTGGTGTGTTCTCCGATATTCCCACTTGGCATAATTTACAGACTATACAAAAGTATTGAACACGTCAACATTTCCTCAGAAATATATTTCTAGTAGAGATATTAACATGAAATTTTCACCTACAACCCAACTAACGCACACATACAAAGAAACGCTAACATTTACGTCCATAAATGAAGTTATGTGTAATATAGTGAAACAGGGAATAAGTATTAAACACATGAAGAAATGGAGACAAAAAGATCTGAAAGCCAAGAAAGCAGCTGGAGTCTGTCAGTATTTAGAAAGTAATCCTGTCCCCTATCAGAGCAAAGTAATATCAGCTGCTTTAGTCCTGATTGATGCCTTTTAAAAAGGTTTCTCATCACCAAGGTGTCAGACAAGAAGCATTGCATGATGGGTAAAAGCAAAGAGCAGCCTTCTTATTGCAAACACACTGAAGGCATTGGTTCCAGGTGCATTTGTAAACTTGTGAAAGTTCCAGTGAGCACCATTGGGACCATCATCCGGAAGTGGAAAGAACACGGCATGGTCATAAAGCGGCCACGGCCAGGTGCTCCTCACAAGATTTCAGACAGAGAGAGTCAGAACAATCATCAGAAAGGTTCTCCAACAGCCCAGGACCACTCGTGGAGAGCTTCAGAAAGACCTGGAACCAGCAGCTACAGTTGTTTCAGAGAAAACAAGAACCGCCATGGCCTTCATGCACACACACCACGCAAGACTCCATTTCTGAAGAAGAAGCAGGTTGATGCTGGTTTGAAGTTTGCAACACAACATCTGGACAAACCCATGACATTCTGGAAAACATAGTCTGGATGAGACCAGAACTGAACTCTGCAGATGTCATAAGATACAACATGTTTGGAGGGGAGAAACGACCCAAAAACACCATAGCAACAGTGAGGTTTGGAGGTGGGAGCATCATGGTGGACGCCCCCACAACCTTGAAGATCTGAAGGCAGTTTGTGGAAGAATGGACCAAAATCACACCTGAGCAACACGTTTTCCACTGGTTTCTGCATACAGGAGGCGTCTGGATGCTGGAACCACCAACAAAGGTTTTTACACGTAGTAGTAAAGTAAGTATTCAATACTGATTACTGTGTCATTTCACTGTATTACACATAACTTCATTTATGGACATAAATGTTCGCATTTCTTTGTATGTGTGCATTAGTTGGGTTGTTGCCGACATCTGGTGAAACTTTCATGTCAATATTTCACTAGAAATATATTTCTGAGAATAATGTTGATGAGTTTTAACACTTTTCCCCCCGCTGTGTGTGTATGTATGTATGTATATATATATATATATATATATATATATATATAGAGGTACTACCCAAAAAATTATCAAAAAATTAGAATATTGTGAAAAAGTTCATGTATTTCTATAATTCAGCTTAAAAGGTGCAATTTACATATTGTATAAATACATATATATATATATGTATATATGTATATATATATATATATATATATATATATATATATATATATATACATATATATGTATTTATATACATTACATGTTTAATGTTTCTATTTAATATCCGTTTGCAAGTACAATTGTTCTTTTTTATAAATTTATTTGAAGTCAAATCTGTTTTTTAAATGAAAAGAGAGAGAATGTTACTTTGATTGTATCCTTTATTATATCAATTTGGAAGTCAAATGTAGTATCAGCCCCAAATATCGGCAGGTTGTATCGACAGAGGCTGATTAGAAAATATCTGTATCAGTATCGGCCAAAAAATCGGTATCGGTCGATCCCTAGTGAAAACCGTGGTGTGCTCTGTGAACGGGGACAGCGTCCTGTCCCTGGAGGACCTGGACAGTAATCAGATTACTCTAGTGACAGCTGCTTGTCTCATCGTCTCTGTAGTCTGTTGTTGGTAAAGATGGACCTGGAGCTCCAGCACGCCCAGCTCCTCCTCCTGCCGAGCAAAGACTTCGAAGCTCCTCCCCGATCCAGAAACCTCCAGAGCATCCTCCCCCTCTTCGTCCTCCCTCCTCCCACACGGAGAGCGAGGCCGGGAGTCTCCTGGAGGAGCAGGCCGGCGTGTCAGCTGAGGAGTGTGACGGTTTCAGAGCGACAGGTGTCCGTTCACCTGCAGGAGCCGAGGCTCCGCCTCCAGCTCCACCAGAGGCTGCTGCAGAGGGCGGAGCTTCGTCCGTCAGCGTCTCCGCTCCTAAAGTGTCCATCCCGTCCTCCGCCCACCACTACTGCTTCTCTCTGGACCTGCGCAGCCTGGGGAAGCTCAGCTGGCCTCACGCCATCGCCGCCTCGCTCAGGTAAGACGTGTTTATGGTTCGGGTCCAGATCTTTCCGGGAGGAGTCCTGCTTCTCCTTCGTCTTTGCTTTGTCTCAGTTTCGTTGCTGCTTCGTAGCAGTTTCTTCACTGCTTCGTCTTTGCTTCACCGCAGTTTCGTCGCTGCTTCGTCTTTGCTTCACCGCAGTTTCGTCGCTGCTTCGTCTTTGCTTCACTTCAGTTTCGTCACTGCTTCGTCTTTGCTTCACTTCAGTTTCATCGCTGCTTCGTCTTTGCTTCACCGCAGTTTCGTCGCTGCTTCGTCTTTGCTTCACCGCAGTTTCGTCGCTGCTTCGTCTTTGCTTCGTAGCAGTTTCGACACTGCTTCGTCTTTGTTTTGTCGCTGCTTCGTCTTTGCTTCACCGCAGTTTCGTCACTGCTTCGTCTTTGCTTCACTTCAGTTTCATCGCTGCTTCGTCTTTGCTTCACCGCAGTTTCGTCGCTGCTTCGTCTTTGCTTCGTAGCAGTTTCGACACCGCTTCGTCTTTGTTTTGTCGCTGCTTCATCTTTGCTTCACCGCAGTTTCATCACCGCTTCGTGTTTGCTTCACTGCAGTTTTGGCGCCGCTTCATCTTTGCTTCACTGCAGTTTCGTCACCGCTTCGTCTTTGCTTCACTGCAGTTTCGTCACCGCTTCGTCTTTGCTTCACCGCAGTTTCGTCACTGCTTCGTCTTTGCTTCACCGCAGTTTCAGCGCCGCTTCGTCTTTGCTTCACCACAGTTTAGTCACCGCTTCGTCTTTGCTTCACCACAGTTTAGTCACCGCTTCGTCTGTGCTCTACCGCAGTTTCGTCACTGCTTCGTCTTTGCGCTACCACATTTTAGTCACTGCTTCGTCTTTGCTTCGTTGCAGTTTCGTAGCTGCTTCGTCTTTGCTTCGTTGCAGTTTCAGCGCTGCTTCGTTGCAGTTTCAGCGCTGCTTCGTCTTTGCTTCACCGCAGTTTCGTAGCTGCTTCGTCTTTGCTTCATTGCAGTTTTGGCGCTGCTTCGTCTTTGCTTTGTTGCAGTTTCGTCACTGCTTCGTCTTTGCTTCATCGCAGTTTCGTCACCGCTTCGTCTTTGCTTCACCGCAGTTTCGTAGCTGCTTTGTCTTTGTTTCATCGCAGTTTTGTCACTGCTTTGTCTTTGCTTCACCGCAGTTTCGTCACTGCTTCGTCTTTGCTTTACCGCAGTTTCGTCACTGCTTCGTCTTTGCTTCACCGCAGTTTCGTCACTGCTTCGTCTTTGACTTCATCGCAGTTTTGGCGCTGCTTCGTCTTTTTGCTTAACCGCAGTTTCGTCACCGCTTAATCTTTGCTTCATCGCAGTTTCGTCACCGCTTCGTCTTTGCTTCACCGCAGTTTCGTAGCTGCTTTGTCTTTGTTTCATCGCAGTTTTGTCACTGCTTTGTCTTTGCTTTACCGCGGTTTCGTCACTGCTTCGTCTTTGCTTCACCGCAGTTTCGTCACTGCTTAATCTTTGCTTCACCGCAGTTTCGTCACTGCTTCGTCTTTGCTTTACCGCAGTTTCGTCACTGCTTCGTCTTTGCTTCACCGCAGTTTCGTCACTGCTTCGTCTTTGCTTCATCGCAGTTTTGGCGCTGCTTCGTCTTTGCTTAACCGCAGTTTCGTCACCGCTTAATCTTTGCTTCATCGCAGTTTCGTCACCGCTTCGTCTTTGCTTCACCGCAGTTTCGTAGCTACTTTGTCTTTGTTTCATCGCAGTTTTGTCACTGCTTTGTCTTTGCTTTACCGCGGTTTCGTCACTGCTTCGTCTTTGCTTCACCGCAGTTTCGTCACTGCTTAATCTTTGCTTCACCGCAGTTTCGTCACTGCTTCGTCTTTGCTTTACCGCAGTTTCGTCACTGCTTCGTCTTTGCTTCACCGCAGTTTCGCCACTGCTTCGTCTTTGCTTCACCGTAGTTTCGTTGCTGCTTCATCTTTGCTTCACCGCAGTGTGGACACTGCTTCATCTTTGCTTCATTGCAGTTTCGTTACTGCTCAATCTTTGCTTCACTGCAGTTTTGTCGCTGCTTCGTCCTTGCTTCAATGCAGTTTTGTTGCTGCTTCATCTTTACTTAACCGTAGTTTCGGCGCTGCTTCGTCTTTGCTTCATCGCAGTTTCGTTGCTGCTTCATCTTTGCTTCACCGCAGTGTGGACACTGCTTCATCTTTGCTTCATTGCAGTTTCGTCGCTGCTTCATGTTTGCTTCGTTGCGGTTTCGGCGCTGGTTCGTCTTTGCTTCACTGCAGTTTCATCACTGCTTCGTCTTTGCTTCATCGCAGTTTCGTCGCCGCCACGTCTTTGCTTCGTTGCAGCTTTGTCGCCGCTACGTCTTTGCTTCGTTGCAGTTTTGTCGCCGCTACGTCTTTGCTTCGCTGCAGCTTTGTCGCTGCTATGTCTTTGCTTCGTTGCAGCTTTGTCGCCGCTACGTCTTTGCTTCGTTGCAGCTTTGTCGCCGCTACGTCTTTGCTTCGTTGCAGCTTTGTCGCCGCTACGTCTTTGCTTCGTTGCAGTTTTGTCGCCGCTACGTCTTTGCTTCGTTGCAGCTTTGTCGCCGCTATGTCTTTGCTTCGTTGCAGCTTTGTCGCCGCTACGTCTTTGCTTCATTGCAGCTTTGTCGCCGCTACGTCTTTGCTTCGCTGCAGCTTTGTCGCCGCTATGTCTTTGCTTTGTTGCAGCTTTGTCGCCGCTACGTCTTTGCTTCGTTGCAGCTTTGTCGCCGCTACGTCTTTGCTTCGTTGCAGTTTTGTCGCCACGTCTTTGCTTCGTTGCAGCTTTGTCGCCGCTATGTCTTTGCTTCATTGCAGCTTTGTCGCCGCTGCGTCTTTGCTTTGCCAGCTTTGTCGCCGCTACGTCTTTGCTTCGTTGCAGCTTTGTCGCTGCTATGTCTTTGCTTCATATGCAGTTTTGTCGCCGCTACGTCTTTGCTTCGTTGCAGCTTTGTCGCTGCTATGTCTTTGCTCGTTGCAGCTTTGTCGCCGCCACATCTTTGCTTGCGTTGCAGCTTTGTCGCCGCCCACTTCATGCCCGTTTGCAGCTTTGTCGCCGCTACGTCTTTGCTCGTTACAGCTTTGTCGCCTTCACGTCTTTGCTCGTTGCAGCTTTTCGCCGCTCGTCTTTGCCTTTGCATTTTAACCGCCGCTACGTCTTTTGCTTCGTTGCAGCTTTGTCGCTGCTATGTCTTTAAGCCGTTACAGCTTTGTAGCTGCTATGTCTTTGGCCGTTGCAGCTTTGTCGCTATGTCTTTGCTTCGTTGCAGCTTTGTCGCCGCTACGTCTTTGCTTCCGTTGCAGCTTTGTCGCCGCTATGTCTTTACCCCGTTGCAGCTTTATGCGCCGCCCACATCTTTGCTTCGTTGCAGCTTTGTCGCCTCCACATCTTTGCTTGTTGCAGCTTTGTCGCCGCCACATCTTTGTTTCGTTGCAGCTTTGTCGCCGCCACATCTTTGCTTCGTTGCAGCTTTGTCGCCGCCACATCTTTGCCCCGTTGCAGCTTTGTCGCCGCTACGTCTTTGCCGTTGCAGCTTTGTCGCCGCTACGTCTTTGCTTCGTTGCAGCTTTGTCGCTGCTATGTCTTTCTTCGTTGCAGCTTTATCGCCGCTCGTCTTTGCTTCGTTGCAGCTTTGTCGCTGCTATGTCTTTGCTTCGTTGCAGCTTTGTCGCCGCCACATCTTTGCCCGTTGCAGCTTTGTCGCCGCTACGTCTTTGCTTAGCTGCAGCTTTTATGCGCGCTCGTCTTTGCTTCGTTGCAGCTTTGTCGCGCTCGTCTTTGCTTCGTTGCAGCTTTATCGCCGCTTCGTCTTTGCTTCGTTGCAGCTTTGTCGCCGCTGTCGTGTCTTTGCCTCGTTGCAGCTTTGTCGCTGCTATGTCTTTGCTTCGTTGCAGCTTTGTCGCCGCTTCGTCTTTGCTTCGTTGCAGCTTTGTCGCCGCTTCACGTCTTTTGCTTCGTTGCAGCTTTGTCGCTGCTATGTCTTTGCTTCGTTGCAGCTTTGTCGCCGCTACGTCTTTGCTTCGTTGCAGCTTTGTCGCTGCTATGTCTTTGCTTCGTTGCAGCTTTGTCGCCGCCACATCTTTGCTTCGTTGCAGCTTTGTCGCCGCTACGTCTTTGCTTCGTTGCAGCTTTGTCGCCGCTACGTCTTTGCTTCGTTGCAGCTTTGTCGCCGCTACGTCTTTGCTTCGTTGCAGCTTTGTCGCCGCTACGTCTTTGCTTCGTTGCAGCTTTGTCGCCGCTACGTCTTTGCTTCGTTGCAGCTTTGTCGCCGCTATGTCTTTGCTTCGTTGCAGCTTTGTCGCCGCCACGTCTTTGCCCGTTACAGCTTTGTCGCCGCTACGTCTTTGCTTCGTTGCAGCTTTGTCGCCGCTATGTCTTTGCTTCGTTGCAGCTTTGTCGCCGCTACGTCTTTGCTTCGTTGCAGCTTTGTCGCCGCTACGTCTTTGCTTCGTTGCAGCTTTGTCGCTGCTATGTCTTTGCTTCGTTGCAGCTTTGTCGCTGCTATGTCTTTGCTTCGTTGCAGCTTTGTCGCTGCTATGTCTTTCTAACCGTTGCAGCTTTGTCGCCGCCACATCTTTGCTTCGTTGCAGCTTTGTCGCCGCCACATCTTTGCCTCGTTGCAGCTTTGTCGCCGCCACATCTTTGCCTTCGTTGCAGCTTTGTCGCCGCTACGTCTTTGCCGTTGCAGCTTTGTCGCCGCTACGTCTTTGCCCCGTTGCAGCTTTTTCGCCGCTACGTCTTTGCTTCGTTACAGCTTTGTCGCCTATCGTCTTTGCTTCGTTGCAGCTTTGTCGCCGCTATGTCTTTGCTTCGTTGCAGCTTTGTCGCTGCTATGTCTTTGCTTCGTTGCAGCTTTGTCGCCGCCACATCTTTGCTTCGTTGCAGCTTTGTCGCCGCCACATCTTTGCTTCGTTGCAGCTTTGTCGCCGCCACATCTTTGCTTCGTTGCAGCTTTGTCGCCGCCACGTCTTTGCCGTTGCAGCTTTATCGCCCGCTACGTCTTTGCCCGTTGCAGCTTTGTCGCCCTTATGTCTTTGCGCCCGTTACAGCTTTGCCGCGCTCGTCTTTGCCGTTGCAACTTTATAGCCGCCACATCTTTGCCGTTGCAGCTTTGTCGCCTACGTCTTTGCTTCGTTGCAGCTTTGTCGCCGCTTCTACGTCTCTCTCTCTCTCTCTCTCTCTCTCTTTCTTTTTTTTTTTTTTGCCCCGTTGCAGCTTTGTCGCCGCTTCGTCTTTGCCCCGTTGCAGCTTTCTGCCGCTATGTCTTTGCCTCGTTGCAGCTTTGTCGCCGCTTCGTCTTTGCCCGTTGCAGCTTTATCGCCGCTATGTCTTTGCCGTTGCAGCTTTGTCGCGGCTACGTCTTTGCTTCGTTGCGCTTTGTCGCCCCTTCGTTTTGCCCCGTTGCAGCTTTGTCGCGGCTACGTCTTTGCTTCGTTGCAGCTTTGTCGCCGCTACGTCTGTGCTTCGTTGCAGCTTTGTCGCCGCTATGTCTGTGCTGCGTTGCAGCTTTGTCGCCGCCACATCTTTGCTTCGTTGCAGCTTTGTCGCCGCCACATCTTTGCTTCGTTGCAGCTTTGTCGCCGCTACGTCTTTGCTTCGTTGCAGCTTTGTCGCCGCTATGTCTTTGCTTCGTTGCAGCTTTGTCGCCGCTACGTCTTTGCTTCGTTGCAGCTTTGTCGCCGCTACGTCTGTGCTTCGTTGCAGCTTTGTCGCCGCTATGTCTGTGCTGCGTTGCAGCTTTGTCGCCGCCACATCTTTAGCCCCGTTGCAGCTTTGTCGCCGCCACATCTTTGCTTCGTTGCAGCTTTGTCGCCGCCACATCTTTGCTTCGTTGCAGCTTTTGTCGCCGCTATGTCTTTGCTTCGTTGCAGCTTTGTCGCCGCTATGTCTTTGCTTCGTTGCAGCTTTGTCGCCGCCACATCTTTGCTTCGTTGCAGCTTTGTCGCTGCTATGTCTTTGCTTCGTTGCAGCTTTGTCGCCGCTATGTCTTTGCTTCGTTGCAGCTTTGTCGCCGCTACGTCTTTGCTTCGTTGCAGCTTTGTCGCCGCTATGTCTGTGCTTCGTTGCAGCTTTGTCGCCGCTATGTCTTTGCTTCGTTGCAGCTTTGTCGCCGCTACGTCTTTGCTTCGTTGCAGCTTTGTCGCCGCTATGTCTTTGCTTCGTTGCAGCTTTGTCGCCGCTACGTCTTTGCTTCGCTCTCTAAACCCTGTGACTGTTTCTCCGTGTGGTCCCTGCCCTCCTCAGGTACTGCTACCGGTTCTTCGGCAGCGCCGCCCCCGTCATCACTAGCCCTCCGGTGGAGTTGCAGAGGAACATGGAGGTGTCCCTGCCTCGGTCCTACTGCGCCTTTGACTTTGCCGCCCTTCCTCATCAGCTGCAGGACACCTTCCTCAGGTCAGAGCCTCCTCCTCTTCCTCACCGGCCGCCCCTTTCTTCGCTCGCCCTCGTCCTGCTGCTACTCTCTCTCCTGCAGGCTTCCTCTGGTGGTGGAGGTCTGGCACCGAGGCTCCACCAGCAGAGACCAGCTGATTGGACGAGCCTCCATCCAGCTGTCTCACCTGCTGACCTCAGAGAGGACCAGGTGCCAGGGAGCGACTGGAGAGCCGGGCTGGAGGCAGACCTACCGGGACCGGGTCTCCGTGGTCCGGACTCAGAGGTAGGAGGCGTGTCTGTGACACAATCACGTGACCTCCGTCCAGCAGGACGTCTGAACGTCTGCGTGTCCGTCAGCTCCACAGAGACGGTGGCGGAGCTGAGCTACGAGGCCTCGCTGGAGGACCTGGGCTTCGTCAGGGCCAAGGAGGTGCAGGTGTCCCGGTCCTCGCAGGTGTGTGTGTGTGTGTGTTTGTGTGTGCGTGTGTGCGTGCGTGCGTATGTGTGTGTGTCTGTGTGTGTGCGCGTGTGTGTGTGCGTGCGTGTCTGTGTGTGTGCGTGCGTGCGTGTGTGCGTGCGTATGTGTGTGTGTCTGTGTGTGTGCGTGCGTGCGTGTGTGTGTGCGTGTGTGTCTGTGTGTGTGCGTGCGTGCGTGTGTGTCTGTGTGTGGGTGTGCGTGCGTGCGTGTGTGTGGGTGTGTGTGCGTGCGTGTGTGTGCGTGCGTGCGTGTGTGTGTGTGTGCGTGTGTGTCTGTGTGCGTGCGTGTGTGTGTGCGTGTGTGTCTGTGTGCGTGCGTGCGTGCGTGTGTGCGTGCGTATGTGTGTGTGTCTGTGTGTGTGCGTGCGTGCGTGCGTGTGTGTGGGTGTGTGTGTCTGTGTGCGTGCGTATGTGTGTGTGTCCGTGTGTGTGCGTGCGTGCGTGTGTGTGTGTGTGCGTGTGTGTCTGTGTGCGTGCGTGTGTGTGTGCGTGTGTGTCTGTGTGCGTGCGTGCGTGCGTGCGTGCGTGCGTGCGTGTGTGTGGGTGTGCGTGCGTGTGTGTGTGTGTGCGTGTGTGGGTGTGCGTGCGTGTGTGTGTGTGCGTGTGTGGGTGTGTTCGTGCGTGTGTGCGTGTGTGGGTGTGCGTGTGTGTCTGTGTGTGTGCGTGCGTGTGCGTGCGTGCGTGTGTGTGTGTGCACGCTCCTGAGCGTCCTCTGTCCTCCGTGAGTCCATGATGAGGTCTGGATCTGCCAGGCGAAGATCGTTGCTGCTCCGTCATGTTAAATCTCTGTTGTCTCCAGGATGAAGCTCCGCCTCCTACATCTCTGGCTCCGCCCCCAGGAGCCTCCGGCCCCGAGACTCCCCCAGTACTGCGGGGGCCCACAGGCCACGCCGCCCCCAGAGACACCCTGGAGTACCGTACAGCCCTGGAGCTGGAGCTATGGAAGGAGGAGCAGGAGGATCTGTTCGATGATCAGGTACCTGACCCCCCCCCTCCCCACACACACACACACACGTAAGTCGTGTTGGATCATTTGCTGCTGCTGATCATGAAATCTGCATGAACTGGTTGGAATATCAGGAATCTGTCACGGTTGCTTCTTTTTTTGTCAGGTAGGAGTTTTAGTGTTTCAGTAAACGAGTTTGTGTCTTATTCTGTGGAATTGCTGTGTGGAGTACCTCAGGGTTCTGTTTTAGGCCCAATTTTGTTTCTTTTGTACTTCCTTCCCTTAGGAAACATAAGCAGAGAGTTTGATGATGTTTCATACCACCTATCTGCGGATGATGTCCAGCTGCTCATTTAAGCTCTCTGAGATTCACAAACTGAACTCCTTCATGAGCTGCCGTGTGCAGATCAAACGGCTCGCTGCAGGTAAACTCGGATAAAACCGAGGTGCTGGTGTTTGGCCCTGATGATGCTTTTCCTGCTATCAGCCACTATTTGGGTGATCTGAGTGCTTCATCCAGACCAAGCCTCAGAAATCTTGGTGTCTTCTTTGATAAAGAAATGTCAGTAGAACATCACTGTAAGCAGCTGACGAGGAACCGTTTCTTCCAGTGAAGGAACATTTGCAATCTGAGAACTGTTGTCTCAAAGACGACCGTGAGTTGATTATTCCCGCTTTTGTTTCGTCTCGTTTAGACTATTGCAGCAGTTTAGTTTCCCGTCTGAACCAAAGGACCGATCTCGTCTGCAGCAGGTAAAACTCTGCAGCGAGGCTGCTGACTCGAACCACCAGCAGGACTCGTGTGATCCAGTCTTAAAGTCGCTCCACTGGCTTTCGTTTCGTTTTTAATTCTGGCTCTGACTTTCAGAGCTCGGCACGGTCAGACTCCGTCTTACATCAGGGACCTTTTATGCCCCCATGCTCCCCCTCGGAGGCTGAGGTCTCTGGACCAGAATCTGCTCGTGGTCCCTCTCTGAGGTCTCTGGACCAGGATCTGCTCTTAGTCCCTCTCTGAGGTCTCTGGACCAGGATCTGCTCATGGTCCCTCTCGGAGGCTGAGGTCTCTGGATCAGGATCTGCTCATGGTCCCTCTCTGAGGTCTCTGGACCAGGATCTGCTCGTGGTCCCTCTCTCTGAGGTCTCTGGACCAGGATCTGCTCGTGGTCCCTCTCAGAGGCTGAGGTCTCTGGACCAGGATCTGCTCATGGTCCCTCTCTGAGGCTGAGGTCTCTGGACCAGGATCTGCTCATGGTCCCTCTCTGAGACTGAGGTCTCTGGACCAGGATCTGCTCATGGTCCCTCTCTGAGGCTGAGGTCTCTGGACCAGGATCTGCTCGTGGTCCCTCTCTGAGGTCTCTGGACCAGGATCTGCTCGTGGTCCCTCTCTGAGACTGAGGTCTCTGGACCAGGATCTGCTCGTGGTCCCTCTCTGAGACTGAGGTCTCTGGACCAGGATCTGCTCATGGTCCCTCTCTGAGGTCTCTGGACCAGGATCTGCTCATGGTCCCTCTCGGAGGCTGGACCAGGATCTGCTCATGGTCCCTCTCAGAGACTGAGGTCTCTGGACCAGGATCTGCTCGTGGTCCCTCTCTGAGACTGAGGTCTCTGGACCAGGATCTGCTCGTGGTCCCTCTCAGAGACTGAGGTCTCTGGACCAGAATCTGCTCGTGGTCCCTCTCGGAGGCTGGACCAGGATCTGCTCGTGGTCCCTCTCTGAGGTCTCTGGACCAGGATCTGCTCGTGGTCCCTCTCTGAGGTCTCTGGACCAGGATCTGCTCATGGTCCCTCTCTGAGACTGAGGTCTCTGGACCAGGATCTGCTCATGGTCCCTCTCTGAGGTCTCTGGACCAGGATCTGCTCATGGTCCCTCTCTGAGGTCTCTGGACCAGGATCTGCTCATGGTCCCTCTCTGAGGTCTCTGGACCAGGATCTGCTCATGGTCCCTCTCTGAGGTCTCTGGACCAGGATCTGCTCGTGGTCCCTCTCGGAGGCTGATGTCTCTGGACCAGGATCTGCTCATGGTCCCTCTCTGAGGCTGGACCAGGATCTGCTGGTGGTCCCTCTCTGAGGTCTCTGGACCAGGATCTGCTCATGGTCCCTCTCTGAGGTCTCTGGACCAGGATCTGCTCGTGGTCCCTCTCTGAGGTCTCTGGACCAGGATCTGCTCATGGTCCCTCTCTGAGGTCTCTGGACCAGGATCTGCTCGTGGTCCCTCTCGGAGACTGAGGTCTCTGGACCAGGATCTGCTCGTGGTCCCTCTCGGAGGTCTCTGAACCAGGATCTGCTCGTGGTCCCTCTCGGAGGTCTCTGGACCAGGATCTGCTCATGGTCCCTCTCTGAGGTCTCTGGACCAGGATCTGCTCGTGGTCCCTCTCTGAGGTCTCTGGACCAGGATCTGCTCATGGTCCCTCTCGGAGGCTGATGTCTCTGGACCAGGATCTGCTCATGGTCCCTCTCTGAGACTGATGTCTCTGGACCAGGATCTGCTCATGGTCCCTCTCGGAGGCTGAGGTCTCTGGACCAGGATCTGCTCGTGGTCCCTCTCTGAGGTCTCTGGACCAGGATCTGCTCGTGGTCCCTCTCTGAGGTCTCTGGACCAGGATCTGCTCATGGTCCCTCTCTGAGGTCTCTGGACCAGGATCTGCTCATGGTCCCTCTCTGAGGTCTCTGGACCAGGATCTGCTCATGGTCCCTCTCGGAGGCTGATGTCTCTGGACCAGGATCTGCTCATGGTCCCTCTCGGAGGCTGATGTCTCTGGACCAGGATCTGCTCGTGGTCCCTCTCAGAGACTGAGGTCTCTGGACCAGGATCTGCTCGTGGTCCCTCTCTGAGACTGAGGTCTCTGGACCAGGATCTGCTCATGGTCCCTCTCAGAGACTGAGGTCTCTGGACCAGGATCTGCTCATGGTCCCTCTCTGAGGTCTCTGGACCAGGATCTGCTCGTGGTCCCTCTCTGAGGTCTCTGGACCAGAATCTGCTCGTGGTCCCTCTCTGAGGTCTCTGGACCAGGATCTGCTCGTGGTCCCTCTCTGAGGTCTCTGGACCAGGATCTGCTCGTGGTCCTCTCTGAGGTCTCTGGACCAGGATCTGCTCATGGTCCCTCTCTGAGACTGAGGTCTCTGGACCAGGATCTGCTCTTAGTCCCTCTCTGAGGTCTCTGGACCAGGATCTGCTCATGGTCCCTCTCGGAGGCTGATGTCTCTGGACCAGGATCTGCTCATGGTCCCTCTCTGAGGTCTCTGGACCAGGATCTGCTCATGGTCCCTCTCTGAGGTCTCTGGACCAGGATCTGCTCATGGTCCCTCTCTGAGGTCTCTGGACCAGGATCTGCTCGTGGTCCCTCTCGGAGACTGAGGTCTCTGGACCAGGATCTGCTCGTGGTCCCTCTCGGAGGTCTCTGAACCAGGATCTGCTCGTGGTCCCTCTCTGAGGTCTCTGGACCAGGATCTGCTCATGGTCCCTCTCTGAGTCTGAGGTCTCTGGACCAGGATCTGCTCATGGTCCCTCTCTGAGGTCTCTGGACCAGGATCTGCTCGTGGTCCCTCTCTGAGGTCTCTGGACCAAGATCTGCTCGTGGTCCCTCTCGGAGGCTGATGTCTCTGGACCAGGATCTGCTCATGGTCCCTCTCTGAGGTCTCTGGACCAGGATCTGCTCATGGTCCCTCTCTGAGGTCTCTGGACCAGGATCTGCTCATGGTCCCTCTCGGAGGCTGATGTCTCTGGACCAGGATCTGCTCATGGTCCCTCTCTGAGGTCTCTGGACCAGGATCTGCTCATGGTCCCTCTCGGAGGCTGATGTCTCTGGACCAGGATCTGCTCATGGTCCCTCTCGGAGGCTGATGTCTCTGGACCAGGATCTGCTCGTGGTCCCTCTCAGAGACTGAGGTCTCTGGACCAGGATCTGCTCGTGGTCCCTCTCTGAGACTGAGGTCTCTGGACCAGGATCTGCTCATGGTCCCTCTCGGAGGCTGGACCAGGATCTGCTCATGGTCCCTCTCAGAGACTGAGGTCTCTGGACCAGGATCTGCTCGTGGTCCCTCTCTGAGACTGAGGTCTCTGGACCAGGATCTGCTCATGGTCCCTCTCAGAGACTGAGGTCTCTGGACCAGAATCTGCTCGTGGTCCCTCTCGGAGGCTGGACCAGGATCTGCTCGTGGTCCCTCTCTGAGGTCTCTGGACCAGGATCTGCTCGTGGTCCCTCTCTGAGGCTGAGGTCTCTGGACCAGGATCTGCTCATGGTCCCTCTCTGAGTCTGAGGTCTCTGGACCAGGATCTGCTCGTGGTCCCTCTCGGAGGCTGATGTCTCTGGACCAGGATCTGCTCGTGGTCCCTCTCTGAGGTCTCTGGACCAGGATCTGCTCATGGTCCCTCTCTGAGGTCTCTGGACCAGGATCTGCTCATGGTCCCTCTCGGAGGCTGATGTCTCTGGACCAGGATCTGCTCATGGTCCCTCTCTGAGGTCTCTGGACCAGGATCTGCTCGTGGTCCCTCTCGGAGACTGAGGTCTCTGGACCAGGATCTGCTCGTGGTCCCTCTCGGAGGTCTCTGAACCAGGATCTGCTCGTGGTCCCTCTCGGAGGCTGATGTCTCTGGACCAGGATCTGCTCATGGTCCCTCTCTGAGGTCTCTGGACCAGGATCTGCTCGTGGTCCCTCTCTGAGGTCTCTGGACCAGGATCTGCTCATGGTCCCTCTCTGAGGTCTCTGGACCAGGATCTGCTCATGGTCCCTCTCTGAGGTCTCTGGACCAGGATCTGCTCATGGTCCCTCTCGGAGGCTGATGTCTCTGGACCAGGATCTGCTCATGGTCCCTCTCTGAGGTCTCTGGACCAGGATCTGCTCATGGTCCCTCTCGGAGGCTGATGTCTCTGGACCAGGATCTGCTCATGGTCCCTCTCGGAGGCTGATGTCTCTGGACCAGGATCTGCTCGTGGTCCCTCTCAGAGACTGAGGTCTCTGGACCAGGATCTGCTCGTGGTCCCTCTCGGAGGTCTCTGGACCAGGATCTGCTCATGGTCCCTCTCTGAGGTCTCTGGACCAGGATCTGCTCGTGCTCCCTCTCTGAGGTCTCTGGACCAGGATCTGCTCGTGATCCCTCTCTGAGGTCTCTGGACCAGGATCTGCTCATGGTCCCTCTCTGAGGTCTCTGGACCAGGATCTGCTCGTGGTCCCTCTCTGAGGTCTCTGGACCAGGATCTGCTCGTGGTCCCTCTCTGAGGTCTCTGGACCAGGATCTGCTCATGGTCCCTCTCGGAGGCTGATGTCTCTGGACCAGGATCTGCTCGTGGTCCCTCTCTGAGGTCTCTGGACCAGGATCTGCTCGTGGTCCCTCTCTGAGGTCTCTGGACCAGGATCTGCTCGTGGTCCCTCTCGGAGGTCTCTGGACCAGGATCTGCTCATGGTCCCTCTCTGAGACTGAGGTCTCTGGACCAGGATCTGCTCGTGGTCCCTCTCTGAGGTCTCTGGACCAGGATCTGCTCATGGTCCCTCTCGGAGGCTGGACCAGGATCTGCTCATGGTCCCTCTCAGAGACTGAGGTCTCTGGACCAGGATCTGCTCGTGGTCCCTCTCTGAGACTGAGGTCTCTGGACCAGAATCTGCTCGTGGTCCCTCTCTGAGGTCTCTGGACCAGGATCTGCTCGTGGTCCCTCTCTGAGGTCTCTGGACCAGGATCTGCTCGTGGTCCCTCTCTGAGGTCTCTGGACCAGGATCTGCTCGTGGTCCCTCTCTGAGGTCTCTGGACCAGGATCTGCTCGTGGTCCCTCTGAGGTCTCTGGACCAGGATCTGCTCATGGTCCCTCTCTGAGACTGAGGTCTCTGGACCAGGATCTGCTCATGGTCCCTCCTCTGAGGTCTCTGGACCAGGATCTGCTCATGGTCCCTCTCTGAGTCTGAGGTCTCTGGACCAGGATCTGCTCATGGTCCCTCTCTGAGGTCTCTGGACCAGGATCTGCTCATGGTCCCTCTCTGAGGTCTCTGGACCAGGATCTGCTCATGGTCCCTCTCTGAGGTCTCTGGACCAGGATCTGCTCGTGGTCCCTCTCTGAGACTGAGGTCTCTGGACCAGGATCTGCTCATGGTCCCTCTCTGAGACTGAGGTCTCTGGACCAGGATCTGCTCATGGTCCCTCTCGGAGGTCTCTGGACCAGGATCTGCTCGTGGTCCCTCTCGGAGGTCTCTGGACCAGGATCTGCTCATGGTCCCTCTCTGAGGTCTCTGGACCAGAATCTGCTCATGGTCCCTCTCTGAGGTCTCTGGACCAGGATCTGCTCGTGGTCCCTCTCTGAGGTCTCTGGACCAGGATCTGCTCGTGGTCCCTCTCTGAGGGCTCTGGACCAGGATCTGCTCGTGGTCCCTCTCTGAGGTCTCTGGACCAGGATCTTCTCGTGGTCCCTCTCTGAGGCTGAGGTCTCTGGACCAGGATCTGCTCATGGTCCCTCTCTGAGGCTGAGGTCTCTGGACCAGGATCTGCTCATGGTCCCTCTCTGAGGCTGAGGTCTCTGGACCAGGATCTGCTCATGGTCCCTCTCGGAGGCTGAGGTCTCTGGACCAGGATCTGCTCATGGTCCCTCTCGGAGGCTGAGGTCTCTGGACCAGGATCTGCTCATGGTCCCTCTCTGAGACTGAGGTCTCTGGACCAGGATCTGCTCGTGGTCCCTCTCTGAGGTCTCTGGACCAGAATCTGCTCATGGTCCCTCTCGGAGGCTGAGGTCTCTGGACCAGGACCTGCTCATGGTCCCTCTCGGAGGCTGAGGTCTCTGGACCAGGATCTGCTCGTGGTTCCTCTCTGAGGTCTCTGGACCAGGATCAGCTCATGGTCCCTCTCGGAGGTCTCTGGACCAGGATCTGCTCATGGTCCCTCTCTGAGACTGAGGTCTCTGGACCAGGATCTGCTCGTGGTTCCTCTCTGAGGTCTCTGGACCAGGATCTGCTCGTGGTCCCTCTCGGAGGCTGGACCAGGATCTGCTTGTGGTCCCTCTCTGAGGTCTCTGGACCAGGATCTGCTCGTGGTCCCTCTCTGAGGTCTCTGGACCAGGATCTGCTCATGGTCCCTCTCGGAGGCTGAGGTCTCTGGACCAGGATCTGCTCATGGTCCCTCTCTGAGACTGAGGTCTCTGGACCAGGATCTGCTCGTGGTCCCTCTCTGAGGTCTCTGGACCAGGATCTGCTCGTGGTCCCTCTCTGAGGTCTCTGGACCAGGATCTGCTCGTGGTCCCTCTCTGAGGTCTCTGGACCAGGATCTGCTCGTGGTCCCTCTCTGAGGTCTCTGGACCAGGATCTGCTCGTGGTCCCTCTCTGAGGTCTCTGGACCAGGATCTGCTCGTGGTCCCTCTCTGAGGTCTCTGGACCAGGATCTGCTCGTGGTCCCTCTCTGAGGTCTCTGGACCAGGATCTGCTCATGGTCCCTCTCTGAGACTGAGGTCTCTGGACCAGGATCTGCTCATGGTCCCTCTCTGAGGTCTCTGGACCAGGATCTGCTCATGGTCCCTCTCTGAGGTCTCTGGACCAGGATCTGCTCATGGTCCCTCTCTGAGGTCTCTGGACCAGGATCTGCTCATGGTCCCTCTCTGAGACTGAGGTCTCTGGACCAGGATCTGCTCATGGTCCCTCTCTGAGACTGAGGTCTCTGGACCAGGATCTGCTCATGGTCCCTCTCGGAGGTCTCTGGACCAGGATCTGCTCGTGGTCCCTCTCGGAGGTCTCTGGACCAGGATCTGCTCATGGTCCCTCTCTGAGGTCTCTGGACCAGAATCTGCTCATGGTCCCTCCTCTGAGGTCTCTGGACCAGGATCTGCTCGTGGTCCCTCTCTGAGGTCTCTGGACCAGGATCTGCTCATGGTCCCTCTCTGAGACTGAGGTCTCTGGACCAGAATCTGCTCATGGTCCCTCTCTGAGGTCTCTGGACCAGGATCTGCTCATGGTCCCTCTCTGAGGCTGAGGTCTCTGGACCAAGATCTGCTCATGGTCCCTCTCGGAGGCTGAGGTCTCTGGACCAGGATCTGCTCGTGGTCCCTCTCGGAGGCTGAGGTCTCTGGACCAGGGATCTGCTCGTGGTCCCTCTCTGAGGTCTCTGGACCCAGAATCTGCTCATGGTCCCTCTCGGAGGCTGAGGTCTCTGGACCAGGACCTGCTCATGGTCCCTCTCGGAGGCTGGAGGTCTCTGGACCAGGATCTGCTCGTGGTTCCTCTCTGAGGTCTCTGGACCAGGATCAGCTCATGGTCCCTCTCGGAGGTCTCTGGACCAGGGATCTGCTCATGGTCCCTCTCTGAGACTGAGGTCTCTGGACCAGGATCTGCTCGTGGTTCCTCTCTGAGGTCTCTGGACCAGGATCTGCTCGTGGTCCCTCTCGGAGGCTGGACCAGGATCTGCTCGTGGTCCCTCTCTGAGGTCTCTGGACCAGGATCTGCTCGTGGTCCCTCTCTGAGGTCTCTGGACCAGGATCTGCTCATGGTCCCTCTCGGAGGCTGAGGTCTCTGGACCAGGATCTGCTCATGGTCCCTCTCGGAGGCTGAGGTCTCTGGACCAGGACCTGCTCATGGTCCCTCTCGGAGGCTGAGGTCTCTGGACCAGGATCTGCTCGTGGTCCCTCTCTGAGGTCTCTGGACCAGGATCTGCTCATGGTCCCTCTCGGAGGCTGGACCAGGATCTGCTCATGGTCCCTCTCGGAGGCTGAGGTCTCTGGACCAGGACCTGCTCATGGTCCCTCTCAGAGACTGAGGTCTCTGGACCAGGATCTGCTGGTGGTCCCTCTCGGAGGGTCTCTGAACCAGGATCTGCTCATGGTCCCTCTCTGAGGTCTCTGGACCAGGATCTGCTCATGGTCCCTCTCGGAGGCTGGACCAGGATCTGCTCATGGTCCCTCTCGGAGGCTGGACCAGGATCTGCTCATGGTCCCTCTCTGAGGTCTCTGGACCAGGATCTGCTCGTGGTCCCTCTCTGAGGTCTCTGGACCAGGATCTGCTCATGGTCCCTCTCTGAGGTCTCTGGACCAGGATCTGCTCGTGGTCCCTCTCTGAGGTCTCTGAACCAGGATCTGCTCGTGGTCCCTCTCTGGGGTCTCTGGACCAGGATCTGCTCATGGTCCCTCTCTGAGGTCTCTGGACCAGGATCTGCTCATGGTCCCTCTCTGAGGTCTCTGGACCAGGATCTGCTCGTGGTCCCTCTCTGAGGTCTCTGGACCAGGATCTGCTCATGGTCCCTCTCTTAGGTCTCTGGACCAGGATCTGCTCGTGGTCCCTCTCTGAGGTCTCTGGACCAGGATCCGCTCGTGTCCCTCTCGGAGGTCTCTGGACCAGGATCTGCTCATGGTCCCTCCTCTGAGGTCTCTGGACCAGGATCTGCTCGTGGTCCCTCTCTGAGACTGAGGTCTCTGGACCAGGATCTGCTCGTGGTCCCCTCTCTGAGGTCTCTGGACCAGGATCTGCTCGTGGTCCCTCTCGGAGGCTGGACCAGGATCTGCTCATGGTCCCTCTCTGAGACTGAGGTCTCTGGACCCAGGATCTCTCGTGGTCCCTCTCGGAGGCTGGACCAGGATCTGCTCGTGGTCCCTCTCTGAGGTCTCTGGACCAGGATCTGCTCGTGGTCCCTCTCTGAGGTCTCTGGACCAGGATCTGCTCATGGTCCCTCTCTGAGACTGAGGTCTCTGGACCAGGATCTGCTCATGGTCCCTCTCGGAGGCTGAGGTCTCTGGACCAGGATCTGCTCGTGGTCCCTCTCGGAGGCTGGACCAGGATCTGCTGGTGGTCCCTCTCGGAGGTCTCTGGACCAGAATCTTCTCGTGGTCCCTCTCTGAGGTCTCTGGACCAGGATCTGCTCGTGGTCCCTCTCTGAGACTGAGGTCTCTGGACCAGGATCTGCTCGTGGTCCCTCTCTGAGACTGAGGTCTCTGGACCAGGATCTGCTCGTGGTCCCTCTCTGAGACTGAGGTCTCTGGACCAGGATCTGCTCATGGTCCCTCTCTGAGGCTGAGGTCTCTGGACCAGAATCTGCTCATGGTCCCTCTCTGAGGTCTCTGGACCAGGATCTGCTCATGGTCCCTCTCTGAGGCTGAGGTCTCTGGACCAGGATCTGCTCGTGGTCCCTCTCTGAGTCTGAGGTCTCTGGACCAGAATCTGCTCGTGGTCCCTCTCTGAGTCTGAGGTCTCTGGACCAGGATCTGCTCGTGGTCCCTCTCTGAGTCTGAGGTCTCTGGACCAGGATCTGCTCGTGGTCCCCTCTCTGAGTCTTTGAGGTCCTGGATCAGGATCTGCTCATGGTCCCTCTCTGAGACTGAGGTCTCTGGACCAGGATCTGCTGTTGGTCCCTCTCTGAGTCTGAGGTCTCTGGACCAGGATCTGCTCGTGGTCCTCTCTGAGTCTGAGGTCTCTGGACCAGGATCTGCTCATGGTCCCTCTCTGAGACTGAGGTCTCTGGACCAGGATCTGCTCATGGTCCTCTCTGAGACTGAGGTCTCTGGACCAGGATCTGCTCATGGTCCCTCTCTGAGACTGGAGGTCTCTGGACCAGGATCTGCTCGTGGTCCCTCTCTGAGACTGAGGTCTCTGGACCAGGATCTGCTCGTGGTCCCTCTCTGAGACTGAGGTCTCTGGACCAGAATCTGCTCGTGGTCCCTCTCTGAGACTGAGGTCTCTGGACCAGGATCTGCTCGTGGTCCCTCTCTGAGACTGAGGTCTCTGGACCAGGATCTGCTCGTGGTCCCTCTCTGAGACTGAGGTCTCTGGACCAGGATCTGCTCATGGTCCCTCTCTGAGTCTGAGGTCTCTGGACCAGGATCTGCTCTTGGTCCCTCTCTGAGGTCTCTGGACCAGGATCTGCTCGTGGTCCCTCTCTGAGGTCTCTGGACCAGGATCTGCTGGTGGTCCCTCTCTGAGACTGAGGTCTCTGGACCAGGATCTGCTCGTGGTCCCTCTCTGAGACTGAGGTCTCTGGACAGGATCTGCTCGTGGTCCCTCTCCCTGAGGTCTCTGGACCAGGATCTGCTCGTGGTCCCTCTCTGAGGTCTCTGGACCAGGATCTGCTGGTGGTCCCTCTCTTGAGACTGAGGTCTCTGGACCAGAATCTGCTCGTGGTCCCTCTCTTGAGACTGAGGACTCTGGACCAGGATCTGCTCGTGGTCCCTCTCTGAGGTCTCTGGACCAGGATCTGCTCATGGTCCCTCTCTGAGGTCTCTGGACCAGGATCTGCTCGTGGTCCCTCTCTGAGACTGAGGTCTCTGGACCAGGATCTGCTCGTGGTCCCTCTCTGAGGTCTCTGGACCAGGATCTGCTCGTGGTCCCCTCTCTGAGACTGCAGTCTCTGGACCAGGATCTGCTCATGGTCCCTCTCTGAGACTGAGGTCTCTGGACCAGGATCTGCTCGTGGTCCCTCTCTGAGGGTCTCTGGACCAGGATCTGCTCGTGGTCCCTCTCTGAGGTCTCTGGACCAGGATCTGCTCGTGGTCCCTCTCTGGAGGTCTCCTGGAGCTGGACCAGGATCTGCTGCTCGTGGTCCCTCTCTGAGGTCTCTGGACCAGGATCTGCTCGTGGTCCCTCTCTGAGGTCTCTGGACCAGGATCTGCTCGTGGTCCCTCTCTGAGGTCTCTGGACCAGAATCTGCTCGTGGTCCCTCTCTGAGACTGAGGTCTCTGGACCCAGGATCTGCTCGTGGTCCCTTTAGGTCTTACCATGACAACCTGCTCTGTGGTCCTCTCTGAGGTCTCCTGGACCAGAAATCTGCTCTGGGCCCTAGACCCGCTGTAAGACACGATGGGATGGCTGCTTCCGGCCCCGCGCACCGAGGCTCTGGAACCATCTCCCGTTGTCTCTGCGATTGTTGGACTCCATCGATGTTTTTAGGAGCAAACTGAAACCAGCTGTTTCTCCCAAACGTTTGA
>JALJCO010013505.1:0-13228 GCA_023101725.1 Atherinomorus stipes | reverse complement strand
AGCCGTAACAAGAAGGGAGGACACAACGACAAATAAGTTTTTAAACCCTTAAAACGGGCATTTATTTAAGAAGACCATGGCGGAGGATCCCAGCAGCAGGCCAGGCGCGATGGCGTGTGCCCAGCAGCTGCCAACAAAAGAGAGAGAGCCCCAGAAGATCCTGGCGGAAGCCCTTATATAGCATCCGGGTCAGAGCTCCACCTGGACGCCACCAGACCTCAAGAAAAGAACAAGAATATTAACAAAGGCCATCAAGCCGTCACACCCCCACCCATAAAAAGCAGGTTCCCCATAGAACCTTGCAATACACCAGAAACACATACAAGTGCCCACACAAACAGCAACACCGCATAGAGTAGACCCAGCCACCTCGAAGAAGTAAACCTTCCACACACACAAGGAAAAGAATACTTAGCACAGTCCAAGTCACGCCCTTCAAACTCATTCCACTCCAAAACACTCTCCAGCCCAGCAACTGGTGCACTCAGAAGCTGTTTAAGGGAAAGACAGTGGGGAGGAAAGGAGGGAGAAAGACAGGCACATACACAACGCTACTGTACCGGCGCGCGCGACAACGCATCTGCAACAACATTATCCCGTCCCTTGATATAACGTATGTCCAAACAAAACGACTGGAGAAATAACGACCAACGAACCAAGCGCTGGTTGGGACATTTCAATGAAGACAGAAATGTGAGCGGGTTATGATCCGTGTGTACCACAATGTCAGCGCTACCGCTGAGATACACCTCGAAATGTTTTAAAGCGAGAATCAAAGCCAACGTTTCCTTCTCAATAACAGAATAATTCAGTTGATGTTTGTCAAATTTTTTTGAGAAGAAACTGACCGGCCTGCAAATACCCAGGTCATCCAACTGCGTTAGCACCGCACCAGCACCCACATGGCTTGCATCCACATAAAGCTGAAAAGGTTGCTCAACCCGTGGCGCTGCCAACACAGGCGCAGCACAAAGGAGCAACTTCACGCGCTCAAATGCCTCCTGACAAAGAGGTGTCCACAAAAAGTTAACGTTTTTACACAACAGAGCAGTTAAAGGTGCCACAACAGTAGAAAAATCCCGACAAAAACATCTATAGTAACCAACGAGCCCAAGAAAACGCATAAGCTCCTTCTTGGTCACCGGAACAGGAAATTCCTTCACGGCCTGAACTTTAGCTGCAACGGGGCGAACTTCCCCTTGGCCAACCACACGACCCAGATAAGTGACCGTTGCCCTTGCAAAGTCACATTTTGCCAGATTGATTGTCAAACCGGCTCCTTCCAACCGACTGAACAGCTCCTCAATGCGCCTCACATGCTCTTCCCATGTGTCAGAATACACAACGACGTCGTCTAGATATGCTGCACAGCCAGACATGTCACCAACAACCATATTCATTAAACGCTGGAACGTTGCGGGTGCATTTCGAAGACCGAAAGGCATAACCGTATAAGAATACAAACCTGTAGGGGTTACAAAAGCAGATACCTCACGAGCTCGCTTGGTCAACGGCACCTGCCAGTAACCCTTCAGGAGGTCAAACTTACTCACAAACTGAGCAGCACCAACCTCATCAATACAGTCGTCCATTCTGGGCAATGGAAAACAATCAGGTTTAGTAATGGCATTCAGCTTTCGAAAATCTGAACAAAACCGGGGAGTGTTGTCTGATTTGGGCACCAGAATGCAAGGCGATGCCCAGCTAGAGGTGCTCGGTTCCGCAATTCCGTTGTCCAGCATATATTTGACTTCGGCATCCAAATACCTCCTTTTTTTCGAAGTTAACTCTGTAAAAACGTTGCTGTATTGGCTTAGTCTCACCCACGTCAATGTCATGCTCAATTAAATGCGTGCGACCCGGCGTGTCCAAGAAAAGACTGGGGAACCGATGGATCGACCTAGTCAACTGATCAGCACGACCGTCGGACAGATGAGCAAACAAAGTGCCCAAGTCACGCAACGTTTCAGAGTTCTTTACCATCCAGGGCGTCCGCAACACCATCACCAACTCCAACAGGTGGCAGAGCGCTGTCCATGGTGCTACAGCACTCTGGCCCTGTGGCAGGCCTGCTCGCTACACACGCTGGAGCAGCTTTAACATCAGCCGGCGGTACACAGACATCTCGAGCATAATAAGGTTTTAACAGGTTGACATGACACACCTGGGACTTTTTTCGTCGCTCTGGCATGGCAATAGAATAGTTCTGACCAGAAACCCTGTCAAGAACTGTATATGGACCACTGAACTTTGCCTGAAAAGGAGAGGTAATAACAGGACACAGGGCCAACACCTGGTCACCCGGCAAAAACGTTCGGGTCTCCGACCGCCGATCAAACAGAGTTTTCATCTTTTCCTGTGCCGCAAAAAGCTTGTCCTGAACAATCTCCCTAGCGGCATATAAGCGCCTCCTGAAGCCATTAACATAATCCACCAGATTCTTAGGTGGATCTGGCTCCTTCAAACCATCCGCCACTACAGCCAACGGACCCTTCACCGTGTGTGCAAAGACCAGCTCATTGGGGCTAAACCCAGTGCTTTCCTGAGTGACTTCTCGCGCAGCCAACATCAACCAAGGCAAACCTTCTTCCCAGTCGCTCCCCAGCTCCATACAATAAGCGCGCAGGAGGGACTTCAGGGACTGGTGGAAACGCTCCAAGGCCCCCTGGCTTTCCGGATGGTAAGCCGTGGCTTTATTATGCCGCACTCTGAGCTGTTTCAAAACTTGACTAAACAAATGAGACGAAAAGTTCGTTCCCTGATCCGACTGGATCACCTTGGGAATCCCAAACACAGAAATGAACTGGGTGAGAGCACGCACAACTGACCTAGCTGTTATAGTCCGTAGCGGGTAGGCAGCAGGGTACCGCGTAACCTGACACATCACCGTGAGCAAGTAGAAAGACCCAGCCCTGGAACGGGGTAAAGGACCCACACAATCAATGATCAAATGCTCAAACGGTTCAGACGCTACTTTAATTGGGCTCAAAGGGAACGGCTTCAGTACTTGGTTGGGCTTAGCAGTCAACTGGCAAACATGACATGTCCTTATATATGAGGAAACATCCCTCTTAAAGCGGGGCCAGAAAAAATGCCGTAATACTCTGTCATATGTCTTAGTCACGCCAGAGTGTCCAGATTCATCGTGGGCGACCTTTAACACAGCAGAACGAAATTTAGCAGGCACAACAATCTGAAACACAGGTTCACCGACAACACCAGCATGTGGCAACCATTTTCTCACCAGTAATGGACCCTGAAGAAAATAACCACACGCGCAGTCCATCACCTCGCTCATTGGCCGCACCTGATCAAAAAGAGACTTCAAAGATGTGTCAGCCTGCTGCTCCACCGCCAGCTCACTGTGGGACAAGGATACAGGGAAATCAGACAAAGGCAAATGCACATCCCTCACATTTTCGTCTTTCCCAACCTGGTTCCGCGCCATTGCACGCGTTACTGCACAAGCTGTAAACACATCAGAAAACTCCTTGCTGTGCTCACAAACCTGAGATTCTGGCTCTGGTTTCACAGAGGGGAACAGAGCATTTTCTTCCCACAACCGCGCACCCACCAAGCCATTGCCTAGAATCACAGAAACCCCCTCCATCGGGAACGCAGGACGGACAGCCAAGGCTGCTTCACCGTTGAATAGTTCACACTCCAGAGACACTTTATGCAGGGGAACAAAAAGTACATTCAACCCCATACCTCGAACAGGGACGCAGGTGCCCGCCTCAGACTCGGCAGACAACGGCAACACATCAGCTCGAATGAAAGAGTCAAACGCCCCAGTGTCTCGCAAGATCTTAACACGCACCTTCCTGTCACTGCCCACCAGTGACACATAACCCTCGCGAATGAAAGGCAGGTACGATTCACCAGCATCAGAACCAACATCTCTCACCTCCTGTGTTGTGCACACTGGTGCGGCTACCCCAGCACCCTTCGGATTAGCCGGCAATGTCCTACTCCTGAGTTTAAGCATATGACAGTCTGCTTTAATATGTCCACGCTTGAAACAATAATGGCAAACCCGGTCACCACCACGCTGGATGGCCCCTTCAATGTCACCCGGTCTTGCCCCGTTTGGCCGACCAACACTCTCAACACGCCCCTCTCTCAACCTTCCAGAGCCCACATACAGATTCGATCCCACATTATGCAAAAACTCCCTGTGGGTCAGCACATACTCATCAGCCAGTACTGCAGCATCCACCAACTCCATAGCCTTTTGTTCATTGATGTAAGTTGCAATTTTCTCAGGTAAACAGGTCTTAAATTCCTCCATCAAGATCAATTCCCGTAACTGATCAAAAGTCTTAACATTTTGTGCAGCACACCAACGGTCAAATAAAGCGGTCTTATCGCGGCCAAACTCCACATAATTCTGAGCACCAGATCTTCTGTAACGCCGAAATTTCTGGCGGTATGCCTCAGGCACAAGCTCATAAGCCCTTTCCACTGCAGTCTTCACCTTATCATACCTCAAACTATCCTGAGGTGACAGAGAAGCATAAGCTTCCTGAGCCTTACCTGTAAATACACATTGTAAAAGCACGGGCCACACCTCCCTCGGCCAACTCAGCGTTGTGGCTATACGCTCAAACAACACAAAATATTTATCCACATCTTTTTCAGTGAAAGGGGGAATCAACCGAATGCATTTATTCACATCAAAGTCGGCATCCCCTGGACCACTACTCCGGTTATCAACCGCACCCGCTGAATCGCGTCTCACAGCTGCCTCGAGTTCCAATCGACGCTGCTCAAATTGAAGCTCCTTCTCCCGAAGATCCAAACGGCGCAGCTCTAACTGCAGCTCCAATTTACGCACGTCCCCGTCTGGCGCAACAACACTGTCCTGAGTAACCACAGGATCAGCAGGAGGAAGAATATCTTTAACAGTCAAAGCATTGTGTATTTGCCGTTTGATAACCGCTTTCTTATCCTGCTTTGCAACGGGTATCTCATAATGACCCGCAATCACGAGCAAATTGTTTTTACTGCACTCCTCCAACTTCAACAAAGTGGGATCAGCCACAAAATCATCCAACTCAAACTCCATCCTTGGTCCGAGCTACGCGCACATACAAGCGCCACGTACAAACAACCACAACAAAATCACCAGGCAAACACAATGAGCTGAAGTGCCAAATAAAAAGTAAACGTGCACAGCGACAGCCCAACGCAAACCGCGCCCCCGCTATTCTGCACCTGCCTACACAGTCTCACCTACCTAACTAAGTCCTAACTCTTCACGTGGTTCGGCGGCGGGATGATTAAGCAGTTAAACCAGCGGGATATCAAACCCACGGCCTGCCCCCGAGATCACTGCTTGCGCAATGAACACCAACCGCACCCCCACGACGAAAACAAAAAAGGAAGCCACAAGTGGCAACACCTTACACCTACCAGGAGACGCAGCCGCGAAGCACAGCCAAAACACACGCACGAAACACAAAAGCACTTCACTCACCTGTATGCCCCAGCAGATTATGCCGAAAGAACTTACCAACACCGCACGTGTCCCCCCAAACAGCCATCAACCACGCGCCGCCACCACCACTACGGCGCCGACGTCACAGCCCATTCACAAAAGCAGGCGTGGGAAAAACAACGCGCACAGGACGAGCCCCCAATTGTTACGACCCCGGCTCAAGAGCCGTAACAAGAAGGGAGGACACAACGACAAATAAGTTTTAAACCCTTAAAACGGGCATTTATTTAAGAAGACCATGGCGGAGGATCCCAGCAGCAGGCCAGGCGCGATGGCGTGTGCCCAGCAGCTGCCAACAAAAGAGAGAGAGCCCCAGAAGGTCCTGGCGGAAGCCCTTATATAGCATCCGGGTCAGAGCTCCACCTGGACGCCACCAGACCTCAAGAAAAGAACAAGAATATTAACAAAGGCCATCAAGCCGTCACACCCCCACCCATAAAAAGCAGGTTCCCCATAGGGCAGCTACACCAGAAACATATTAACAAAGGCCATCAAGCCGTCACAATTACTCCAGAGAACGCCTCCACGCTCTAGAATCCAGTGGCGTCTGCTTTCCACCACTGCATCCACGCTTTGCATTGCACTTGGTGATGTATGGGTGGATGCAGCTGATCACCATGGACACCCATTCCATGAAGCTCTCTGCACACTGTTCTTGAGCTGATCTGAAGGCCACATGAAGTTTGAAGGTCTGTGGTGACTGACTGCAGAAAGTTGGCCACGTCTTCGCACGATGCGCTTCAGCATCCACTGACCCCACTCCGTCAGTTTACATGGTCTACCACTTTGTGACTGAGTTGCTGTCGTTCCCAAACACTTCCATTTTCTTATAATACAGCTTAGAGTTGACTGTGGAATATTTAGGAGCGAGGAAATTCCAGGACTGGATATGTTGTACAGGTGGCATCCTATCACAGTTCCACGCTGGAATTCACTGAGCTCCTGAGAGCGACACATTCTTTCAGAAATGTTTGTAAAAACAGTCTGCATACCTAACTGCTTCATTTATACACCTATATGGACATGGAAGTGATTGGAACACCTTTATTCTGATAAGTCGGATGAGCGAGCAAATATTTTTGTCAATATATTGTGTGTATCTGTGTGTATGTATATGTGTGTATATATATATATATATATATATATGTGTGTGTGTATAGTCATCCTCAAAATAACCTTCAATTAGGGAAAATGCTATATTCAAAATGATAATTCAAATCAAAAAAACTAATTATAAAAATTTACAAAATTATAATTTAGCGAAATAACATATTTCTTTTGACTTGTGATTGGAAATAAAAAATTTAGAAATACAAACAAGCAAATCTGTCCCAGACACATCAGAGCACCTGTCCTATGAACAGTGGACGGAAATACCTGTCAACAGGTGATTGCAGTGACTGCCTCAAAGTGTTGCTCAACAAAATCTTTGCTTTTGAGCCCCATCATTCTGGTTTACTTCTTTAATTTTTCATGTGTTTGTTTTTAATATTTGTTTAACCACATTTCAAAATGAATGTCATGATTTTTTAAATTTTTTTTTTTTGTATAATTGCTTTTGTCAATTTCAGCTTTTTTTCACTGACATCTGGTTTCTTTCCATCTGAATTTGAGGGTATAAATAATTTTGATGACGACTACGTAAAGTGGAGCCAGCTTGTTCGTCCTTTTTAACTTAAATTTGAGAAAATTTAAAAGAAGATATTGGTGAATGAGGTCCTGAGCTGTAAATGATACTTGAATTTATAAAATCAGACTTGGCTTTCCAGCTGACCCAAGCAGAATGCAACAGTCCAGAGTGTTTAATTATTTATCCTGTGAATCCTCCATCCACTCATTTGTTTGATATACCAGATTTATCGATAGCACTCTGGACAGTTCATTCTTTGATCAGACAACAATGCACATATTTTTCCATAGCTGCAGCCAATTTAAAATCTCTATTATACCAGCATGCATGCCTTTTGGCTCTATTTGAGGAAATGGAAGAAGAACCTATACATACAAGGGGAGGAAAATGCAAGCTCCATGCAGAAATACCCGAGTTTAATTTAGAAGTGGAGCTGCCCTTTGCCTAGTTAAACAACTCCAATTTCCCAGAAAGCAACAGAAGTGGTATTTCAGCACCACGGACAGCTCTTAACAAACGTCTGCAGTGGAGACGCAGCTGTTGAGGCTGTCCAGAGTGCTTACAGCTTAGTGGAGGGACACCTGGGTGTCATCACCTGCAGGCTCTGATCCACTATCAGCTATTCTTATGATGAGCTGCTTTCTCTATAGAAGAGCTTCTCTGTCTATTCCTGAATTGTTGGGATTTCCTTTTTAATCTCAGTTCTCTTTTTGTTTTTTATCTGTTGTTTATACTAACCCAGAAATTGTTTAATGCAGCGACTGAACTATTTCATGTTTCTGATTGATTTCCTGCCAATTTCTAAACTTACTGTATGAGGAAGCGCGACTGATTATACACAGAGATGTACCATGAGAGAAATTTCCACGGATAACCAATAATTTTCTAGTTCTCACAGGCATTTCGATAACCTGTAAGTTCGTATTTAAAGTTTAATATGATATTCATATACAGTTTTATTACTCTGGATGCAGCAATAAAAAAAATTATTTTTAAACAGAAATAACAATATATAAAAAACAAACAGATACCAAATTAATTAATATTTAATTTTTTCAATTTTTAAAAATAATAATTATGCAGGAGACCCAAAAAAGTAGAGCCAGCTTCTTTACTAGCATATGGCACATGGCAGTGTGCTGCACAGACAAAAAGGTAATCACATGACCTGGGCTTCCTGGGAATAGACTTCCTGCCAGGTAAAACCTCTGGAGCCTAGAGCTCCCTCTAGATCTAACATGAGGTTTCAGGATATTACATCCTCCCTTCAAGTCTGCATACAACATTCGCCGCAAGACAAAAGAAGATAATTAAATCAACATGAAATTTTCACTTGGAACTTAAATAAGAAACTAAAATATTTAATAATTAATGTAAACAATCTTTAAATAATAAAGTTAAACCAATTTAACAGTATACTCATCCAACAGTTGTATCTGTGTGCAGACTACATTTTGTCTTTGTCATCACTTAAGGCCTGTAATAATCAGGAGGGCGCCTTTCCCTGGTAGAGCGCCTTAAGGTGGTGTTAGCTGTTGTTGCAGTACTGGCGGAGATTCAGCCACCAGCATTGGAGGGTCACTAACAGTCACTCACTTCAGCTGAAGAGTCGGAAACCTGAACTTCAGGCTCACGCACTTGTTCTGGCATTGCTGAAGATGGAAAACTCACAGCCTGAGGTGTACTGGAATCCACGTCCAGAGCATCACATAGTTCTCTTTTCCTGATTTGGTCAACATGTCTCCTCACAATCTGTCCGTTTCCAATAAGCACTGTACAGGACAGAGGGCCCGTGCAGCTTTCAACTATTCCTGGGATCCATTTGGGACCATATCCATAGTTCTTTGTAAACACTGGATTCCCCGGGTAAAAAAACTTCTGAGTTTTGTTTTTTTATCATGACAAAGTTTTTGTTTCCACTGTTTCTTTTCCACTTTGGACTTCAAATCAGGAAGTAACAGATCAAAGGCAGACCTGGGCCTCCGGGACATCAGCATTTCGGCCGGGGACAAGCCAGTAGTCGAGTGTGGAGTGATCCTGTAACTAAACAAGAATCTGGATACCTTTGCCTCCAAACTCTCATTTCCTCCTTGCATTCTCTTCCTCCCCTCCTTAAAAGTCCGAACTGCCCTCTCAGCCAGGCCATTTGATGATGGGTGAAAAGGGGCCGAAGTCACATGTTTGATCCCATTTTTAGACATGAAAGCAGCAAACTCTGCACTTGTAAAGCAGGTAGCATTATCACTCACTAACATTTGTGGCAATCCATGGATACTGAAACTTTGTCTGAGCTTCTCAATTGTTCCATGAGATGTCGCTGCTGAGACGGGATAGACATCCAACCATTTAGAATGGGAATCAATGGGGGTATGCGCCTGGCTCCACTACTTCCGAATTTCAGACAGCACCTTTGTTTCCTGTCTGTTGTGACTGACCCAACTGATTTCAACCCAGGTGTGTCTGACCTCAGTAACTGGCCAGACACACCTGGAGTAATTAGTTCAACCAGTAATGAAAGACAGGAAGCAAAGGTGCTGTCTGAAGTTCAGAAGTAGTGGAGCCGGGCATATAGCCAATTAGCACCAGGAACATTTTACCCCAAAATGGACCCGCATAATCAACATGGAGTCGAGTCCAAGGTTTCTCGGGCCAGTCTCATGGGTGCAAGGGTGCCGTAGAGGGAGACATACTATTTTCTTGACAGGCAGCACACTGGCTTACTTCCCCCTCCACGCCTTGGTCCATCTGGGGCCACCAGACATATGAACGGGCTAGACCCTTCATTCTAGACATCCCTGGATGAGACTGATGCAACAACAACTTTAACAGTGTTTTTCGCCCTTCCTTGGGAATAGCAACTCGAGCTCCCCACAGAACAAATCCATCACGCACACTGAGCTCCAAGCGGCGAGTGAAATAAGGTATGAGTTCAGACTCCACTGAAGGAGGCCATCCTTTCAACACATACTCATGCACACTAGCCAATGTGACATCTTTAGCAGTCCACTGTCGCACTTGTTCTGTGGTCACGGGGGCATCATCCATGCCATCCAGCATCAATACCAGTTCCTCTTCCTCCACAGCAGGGAACGTGACAGGCACGGGCAATCTACTAAGAGCATCTGCATTTATATGCTGCTTTCCAGGTCTGTAAACAATGTTGTACTCATAAGCTCTGAGCCACACAGACCAACATTGAACCCGTGGGGACACCATCTGAGGAACGGGGTTTGTCTCATTGAACAGGGAGATGAGGGGCTTGTGGTCAGTTACAATTGTGAAGTTCCGGCCATAAAGGTATTTGTGGAACTTTTTAATGCCAAAGATCACAGCCAACCCTTCTTTATCCAACTGGGAATACTTTTTCTCTGCTGGTGCCAAAGTGCGTGATACAAAACCAATAGGTTTTTCTGCTCCATCTTCCATCTTGTGAGACAATACTGCCCCCACACCATATGGGGAGGCATCACAGGCCAGTATTAAAGCTCTTTCTCCAGAATAATGCGCCAACACATTAGCTGACTGTAGTAAGTCTTTGGACTTCTGGAACACTTCCTCTTGTGGACCCTCCCAACTCCAAACCACATCCTTCCGCAGCAAATGATGTAAAAGGTGCGAGAAGAATTGGAGAGATTGGGAAGGAAGCGGTTATAATAATTCAGCAAACCCAAATAGGCTTTAAGCTCTGTCACCGATGTTGGGCTTGGAGCATCAACAATAGCTTTTACCTTGGCCTCCACTGTGTGAACACCATTAGCATCCACTTTATGTCCCAGATACTGAACCTCATCTGCCAACAAGGTGCATTTGCTCCGTTTTAGTCTAAGACCAGCATTTTCTAACCTTGTCAACACCTCATCCAGGGTCTTGAGGTGCATTTCCTGGGTGGTCCCTGTGACCAGGATATCATCCAAATATACAGCAACATGGGGTATCCCTGGAGAACTCCCTCCATAGTCCTCTGAAATATTGCTGGAGCCGACGATACTCCAAATGGTAATCGATTATATGTGAACATCCCACGATGGGTGTTAACTGTCAAGTATTTCTTGGACTGATCATCCATCTGAATTTGTTGATAGGCATGACTCATGTCCAATTTAGTGAATTGTTTCCCACCAGCTAATATGGCCATCAAATCCTCAACTTTGGGTAAGGGGTATTGTTCAAGGGTGGAGACTCTATTTACAGTCAGTTTATAATCACCACACAATCTACAATCACCATCAGGTTTTAGCAAAGGAACCACAGGAGCAGCCCATTCAGAGTACTTGACAGGAGTAATGATGTGCTCTTTCAACAATCTGTCAATCTCAGCATCAACTTTGGGCTTCATAGCATATGGAACAGATCTTGGTCTATAAAAGCGTGGTGCTACATTATCGGTACATGAACAGTGGCTTTAAAGCCTTGCAAGGTTCCTGCAGCTCCTCTTTAAATACTCTTTCGTGCTTATGTAGCACTTGTTCCAGGGTAAGGGGTGTCAGAGGGTTGCAGCCATGACATCCTCTCCTGGTCCTGAGACTGTGGGTGGTGTGACAGGTATTTTATTTCAGCCCAGTCCAACTTAACACAAGCTTCAGCCACCATCTACCCATCAGGTTGGGACCTGTGCCTTTAACTACAATGATGGGCAGTATCTTTTCTTGCTGTTTATAGTTCACTTTCACATATGTCTTTCCCAGCACCTTTATCTTTTGCTTGGTATAAGTTCTCAATTTCAGGCGGGTTTTCTTCAAAGGTGGAGCATCTTTTACTTTCTCTTTGAATGTTGTCATATTCATTATTGTGAGTCCACATCCAGTATCTACTTCAAAAGTTACTGGTTCTCCATTGAGTGTCATGCATACCTTGTAGGGTGGCACCCCTCCCCTTCGTCATCACCCAGGACACTGTATAAGGAGAATGGCTGCTCCTCCTCCTCATCAGCCCCTTCGCTCACTCTGGGGGAACAATAATGCACTTTTCTTTCTGGTGTTAAGTGCTTTCCACTTTGTCTGGGTCTCTGGTCATTCCTTTTCTCAGCAGTTGACCTCCTCTTATTTCGACATGCTCGAGCTATGTGTCCAGTCATTCCACAAGCATGACATCTTTCCTTTTTGAATCTACAGTCCTCAGGTGCATGTTTTCCCTTACAGCGGTAACAATCTCTGTCCTTGTCTGTTCTCCTCTGGCTCTCTTTCTTCTGCCCCATAGACTCTGCTCCACTAGACCTCACTGCATTACAGGACATGGCTCCTGCTTTGACCTGCAAGTCCTGCACATTCTTGTTGGCAGACTCCATTGCTTGAGCTAGAGACAGAGCACTTTCAAATGTGAGATTAGTCTCTGACAACAACCTTCTCTGCATTGCTCATCATCATTTATTCCACATACCAGTCTGTCCCGCAACATCTGTGAAAGTGTCCATAATTGTAATCCTGTGCCAGTTTCCTTAACTCAGCCACATATACCCAGACTCAGTAGGTCTCCATATGCGTGAATCAAATTTGAATCTCCTAATAATTCACTTGGTTTAGGATTAAAGTGATTCTTTAATAAAGTCACCAACTCTTCAAAAGTTTTTCACCTGGTTTTGGAGGACTAAGAAGGTTTCTCATCAAACTGTAAGTTTGTGCTCCCACCTACACTGAGCAATATGGACTTCTTCTTATCTTCATCATCAATATCGTTTGCAGAAAGGTGCTCCATTATTTCACAATATTCCTCCCAAGCTTGCACTTTTGAATCAAAGGGTGGTAAGGATCCAATCGTTGCCATCTCACCTTCCCCCTTCCACCAAGGCCGTCTGTCCAGCTGGAGTCCAATGATCCAATCAAACAAACAATTCACCAGTAGGGGCCAGAGAGCAGGGCAGCACGCATCACCAGCATATCCTCGTCGCCAGTATAATATTGTGACTCCAGAGAAGGTAAAAAATCATGCAGGAGACCCCAAAAAAGTAGTCAGCTTCTTTATCAGCATATGGCACATGGTGTGCTGCACAGACAAAAAGGTAATCACATGACCTGGGCTTCCTGGGAATAGACTTCCTGCCAGGTAAAACCTCTGGAGCCTAGAGCTCCCTCTAGATCTAGCATGAGGTTTCAGGATACTAC
>JALJCO010013504.1:0-34582 GCA_023101725.1 Atherinomorus stipes | reverse complement strand
CGGTGCACATGTTTTCATTTGGCACTTCGGCTTTTTCACCATTGATCAGTTGTTGTATTGGGGAGCATCGCCTCTTATTGAGCAGTTGCTTTAACTATGGTGGTTTAACCAAGCGCTTTGGTCTGCTTCAGTTACTGCAGGTATGAATGCAAGCTGAAGCAAAGAAAAGTGTGACATTTTTCAGAAATCCCTGCCCAATCAGACCAAGTATCCGGACAATTCTGGTGTGAATACACCTAAAGATAGTGTTTCCTTTAGGCTTACATGAACTGAAAGGAAACACTATGATTGTT
The DNA here is from genome assembly GCA_023101725.1 of Atherinomorus stipes. Classification (NCBI taxonomy): domain Eukaryota; kingdom Metazoa; phylum Chordata; class Actinopteri; order Atheriniformes; family Atherinidae; genus Atherinomorus; species Atherinomorus stipes. The sequence continues at coordinate 34,289 of JALJCO010013504.1, read as the reverse complement.
ATAATCATAACAGTGATTATAAATTGGACTATTTTGGCCCAAACGTACATGGATCATAATTGGACTATGATGAATTGGATTGAATGGATTTGCATCTTTGAAAGTGTCTTGGGAAGACTGTCATGAAATAAAGTCAGTTATAGAATTAAACCGTAGCTACATTTGCACGATGGTGTAGCAGGGTCCTTGGCCATTTTAAAAGGAAACAGTGGGAAAAGTAGGATATTAATGGAGCCAAAATATAAGTAATCAGTTACTGTAAATTATTTCCTTATTTATCTATTGCGTATTACTGTGGAATCTAATTTACAGTTTTCTTGTTGTGTGGCCCCAGAAAAAAATTGTAGCTCACCAACATTTTCTATCACTGTTTGGGCTGTGACCATTCTGGTCCTTGAAATCCCCGTGGCCTTTTCCATCATGTCACTTTTGTGCACGTCAAAAAAGATATAGCAGTGTTTTTGGTGTAGAGCCTAGGAATGCTATGAAAGAGCAAGATGCATTTCTGCCAGGATTAGGATCATGTAATCTGACACTGTGACAAAAACCAAAAAGATTCAAATGGTGTGTCGCCAATCTTGTGTCAGAATAAAGGATTTATCTGAATGTGGAGAAATTCATAAGGCAGCACAGAAGGAAATTCATTTTCAGTAGCTGGCAGTTAACAGGATTGTTTATTACTTAAGATTATAAGCTGATGACGCTAATAACATCATGCTCTACCTATGCTGTCATTTCCTATTAGCTGTATTTATTCTAAGTTCCAGATCTGACAGGTTTCTTCATCTCTTTCTCTAAAGGCTCACTCACAGTTCCTTGACCGGGCTATTACCCATCCTCCTGGGGGCAATCCTGTGCTTGGATGAGGTCCAAAGTGCACATTTCATCAGTACCTTTGGGAGCAGTTATTTAATATTCCATCCTAAAGTGGAAAGATGTAGAAAGTGCAGGACAGAAACTGCTTTGAAATGTAATAATAAACTAAACTGCACTTTGCCTTGCCCAGCCAATTGCTTCCCTTGACAGCCTCCATTATTGCTAGCGTCTGATTAGACTGCTGCACAATGATTAGGTCTAAAAAATAGTAATGACTTTTACGCACCGTCTTTTTTTCTGCGGGCACTATTTGCCACAATCCCTTTAAGTCATCAGGGGATGATTACAGTTCCAGTGCATGCTCCTTATTCAGTGTTCTCTGACATGCATGACATCAGAAGTACCCCTAGCTTTCCCACAGGGTGCATTAAAATTAGAAAGCAGACAGGAAGATGGATTATTCAGGCCCAGAAATAACCTCTGATGACATGGATTCACATCTGGTTAAGAGGAAGCCGACCACATTTTCTCTGGAGGGGGACAAAAAGAGAGCGTATTAGAGTTTGAGTGATGTTGGAGCTGTTAGATAAATCAAATCTGACCGGGGGAGTCACTTGAATAAGGTGACAAATGACCCTTTGTGACAGACAGGGAAGTATTTTAATCTCCTTTAGTTAATTTAGCCAGCACCTGAGTGCAATCTTTGGAAATTCGTTATTATTGTCGTTGCAGCCGACTCACTTGCCGGCAAAAGGATTAACGAGCAAAAAGCCTGTAAAAAGGTTTCTAAACCAGGGAACAATGGAAAGAAGTAGAGGAATAAAAGTGCACCAGGGTTTTTATGGCAGGGTTGTCTCAAACCATTTGATAGACGAGTGTTGGCCCGCGTGAGCCTCGCCTGTGTCCATGTGAGGAGCTGTCAGCTGCCCAGTATGTCCTGACATGATTAAAGAAAAACCCTCACAGGGAAACATCTGTTTGGCCGGGGGAAATGTTGTCACCCAGATGAGGTCAGAGGAAGGATTCTCAGAAGATAAGCATCTGGGGTTTTAATTTAAAAAAAAAAAAGACATCCTCCTTTTCGCTCTTTCTTTCGCTTCAGCTCATTCTGACTTAGTCATCTGCTCTCTCTTCCATTTCTTCTCATTTGACTTCTAATATGATTCTATTCATATTTCTCTCTTGTTCACATTTTAAGCTGCAGGAAATGGTTTTTAACCACTTCTGAGTATTAAAAAAAGAAACTTTGATGATGATGATGTTGATAACAACAACTCACAGACAAGATAACCACCATGCTCACCGTGTCATGACCGGTTATTCAGGGACCTGGCAAAATTTTAATCAGTCTTTCACTCAAAGAAAACAAAAAGCTAATTAAAAAAATAGAGCCTATTGCACTTGTAATGAGATGTAATTATGTTAAAATAGATAACTTGGTACGCATCAAGAGCCCACTCTGCTGAAATAAAATAGTAATACTCCTAGGAGATTAATGCAGAGGTGATTTAAAGTGCTGCATGATTGATGGGATCATTAGCTCAGCTTTCAAGTGGAAGCACAAATGCATAGTCTGATTTTAGCATCAGGGATTAAATATGACGTAAGTTGTGGGTTGAGATACAAACAGAAAAGGGGATTAAATAGGGTCAAACTGTTAAAAATAAAGGAGTTTTATGCTTGTCAGGGACGTTATTATGTAATAAAAAAGTGATGTTTATATGAAGAAAGAGCTCTAAAAGCTTTGCAAAAGGGTTATTCTTCAAATTAAATTAAGTTGATTAAGATTAGAAATGTCAGTATCTCCCATTTCTTCACAGAAAGCTTTTAAACAATTTTATCTACCGAGGCTCGTATGTGTCTTTCTTGGTATGATTTCACCTGTATTTGACATTCATTTATCTAACAGCACCACATGACACCATGGTGAGGCCCCTGTCAAACCCCCAGCAGCATTCAACCGTCAGTTTCCATAAATGCAAACTGATAACTTGACAGACAGTTTAATTACTTGTTAACAAGGGTGGATAAAAGAACTATGACTATCTAGCACACTTGCTCTCATCCTGCAAGGTGAAGGATATGAAGCCACCTGTGCTTCCAATCACTCTTTGTGGCAATCTGCATCTCCTTTTATTTCCTTCTCACCTTTTATCAGCTTCACTCTCCTGTAGGTGAAAGTTGATATGAAGGTAGTATGCATGCAGCTTTTTCTTGTTGTCAAACTGTATAAAAATGCCAAAATGGCCATATATGAGAACTCACCTGACCCCCTAATTTCAATCAGCTCCACTTAACTGTATCAAAATGTTTACACGTTGCATTATGATTTAATTGACATTTAAAGCTACTGTACAGCTGCATCATTCATTAAAATTAATCATATTCATATTCATACAGTATCAATTCTGAAAGTGTTTGCTGTTTCTTTAGGCCTGAATTGTTTTTTCTATTTGTGGTGTGTACTGTCTTCAAATGCTTACTATTTACTTGTACTTTGACGAAATGATTGAATTGACCTTGTGGTAGCAGAGAGGGCTTGAAAAATAGCTAACTGGCTAAACATGTTAAACTTGATGGTGAATTGGAGCACTTGCCATTTTTAGGTGCCATTGCTGTGCAGAATCATCTATCATCTTTTTAAAAAAATAGTATTATTAATCATTATTTGTGCTAAAACAAGAATACAACAGAATATTTTCATGGTGACCCAGATTTCCTACCAACATTTCACTCCCCATTCTGATTTCTCAAATCTGTTCTTGTATTGAAGCACTTAGAGCCTTCTAAATATATAAAACAGGACCATTAAATGAAAATGAATTCCACATTTATGTGGTTCACCCAAGTATGTTTTCATGTGCTGTTAATTATTCATTTGTTTCAGTCACAGCCTCCTCTGTCAGGCACAGAGAAGCAGACAGGCTTATTGTCTCTTTCTCTTGTCAAATTTAAAGACCACCAATTTTCCTGTTGACTTCATCACTATGACATTCCATCAAAAGGCAATTTTCAAGTTGAAAATGCTTTGCATGCTGGTTTGTTTCTGAGTTATGGATGGCAATGATTTCATCTGGCAGAAAACCCAATTGCACTTGCCATCCAAAGTTCAAGTAGCTTGAAAAGGGGTTAATTAAACACTGTTTGTGTTTTACTAAAAAATTAACCAAAGAGCCATAAATCCATAATTTGCAGGTGAATAAACCAAAATTTCTTGTGAGCTGTAACCCATTGCCTGGGAAATGTCAGTTTAAAAAAGATATATCAGTAATGTGATGCACTGATTTGGGGAGGAAGTGGCAGTACCTTAAAGGATAACTTTTTTTTTTCAACCTGGACCTTATTTCTAGGAGTTTCTATGTGCACTTACTCATTGGTAAAATTTCTGTATCACTTTGACTCCTTCATAAGATATTTTGTTGAGTTGCCTTCGAGCATAATGGCAGAAACAGGGCAGCAGGAGTGGGCCTCTAAATACAGATATGGGCATGAAAAAGTTCTGCCTTTTTCTGCCAGAAATGGTGCAGTAACAGTGGCTATCACTGTGCACTATCACTGGCTGAACGATTTCTCCCGTGAATACGTCATCACGCACGTTGTCCAAACTTGGCGTGTGGAAACGTCCTTGTTCCGGGCATTCATTTAAGCTCTGCAATCGTTCCCCCTGAGAATGCGGGCGTTTCTCTGTGCAATCAAATTAGCAGACAAGTCGCTGGTAAGTGGCTGGCAGTCGGCAGAAAGGGGAACTTATTCATGCCCGCATCTGTAAGGCAGTACCTGCAGCAAAACTCTTTAATTTCACCAAAACTTTTTTTTTTTTTTTTTTTTTAAGGATTTTTGGGCTCGAGTGGCCTTTATGACAGTGTATAGCGACAGGAAAGGGGCAGAGAGAGTATGGAGGACATGCAGCAAAGGGACCTGGACCAGGATTCGAACCGGGGCCGACTGTGCTGAAGAACTGTAGCCTCTGTTCATGGGGTGGCTGCTCAACCAACTGAGCCAATCACCACCCCATTTCGCCATTACCTTAAGTAGAATAAACAAACAAACAAGCTCTCTGTTAGTTATTAGGGCCCGCTGACGCCCCACTGCAGCACAGTTGACAAGATCAGTGAGCTACCTAAACAATAATTCCCAGCCAGCATTTCCATGTGGGACCCATATGGGTTCAATTTTGGCTGCGTATGAGGGACACAAGTGGGTTTGTCCACAGTTTCCATGGTGACCTCCACCTGTGTTCAACTTCAACTTTATTTGTCAAGTGTGCCGCATGTTGGACACACAACACAGATGAAATTACATTTCACTAACCCCATGGCATTTCACGGTGTGCTGTGGGGTCTTGCAGCAGGCTGGGGCAGGCACCGTACCACACAGTGATGCTGCTGGTCAGAATGCTCCCGATGATGCCCTTTACAAAAGAGTGCATGATGGAGGACGGGGCTTAAAATAGCTAACTGGCTAAACATGTTAAACTTGACGTGAATTGAGCACTTGCCATTTTTAGGTACCATTGTCAGTATTGCTGTGCAGAATCATCTATTATCTTTTTAAAAGTAGTATTATTAATCATTATTTGAGCTAAAAAAAGAATACAACAGAATATTTTCATGGTGACCCAGATTTCCAGATTTTACAGACTGACTGACTTAAATGTTAGGATTTCTTTGTATGCATGCATGACTTGGGTTGTTGCCGACATCTAGTGAAAATTTCATGTCAATTGCTCCACTAGAAATATATTTTCTGAGAAAAATGTTAACGTGTTCACTAGTCCCTCCACCACCACCACTGTAGCATCACTAGAATGCATGTCTTATGGTCAGTTGTTGGTATCACAACTTCCTTATTGTTTTCATCTAACCTCTGGTATGTTGTTGAGCATTTTCCCTTAGCACTTCGAGCTGTTGGCTGACCCGGCTGTAGGTTGACAAGCACTTGTCTGTCCACTAAAGGGTCAGCGTATCGATTCCAGGCTTCCTCAGACTACATGTCTGTGTCCTTGGGCCAGACACTGAACCCCAAGTTTCCTCCCGATGTGTAATGGGTGATATGCAATGTAAAGCGCTTTCAGTGGTCAGCAGAACTAGAAAAGCACTATGTAAGTAGTCCATTTACCATTTAAAGACATTAACCCATTTTCAGTAGAAGTCATTTGTTTGTAAGCCTCCTGGCAACTGTAAGTTCACTCTCATTTTTTGCAATTTATTGAGGCATGATGGACCGTGAGTGTGTATAGCCGGGTGACTTTTGCTGGTAGAGCTGTGGTTGATGAGAGTTCTCCATAAGAAACATGCATGATTTAAAACCAATAAATGAGCTTTAAAAAAAATACTTAATGGCTTCAGGCATCAGCTGTCAGGTAGTAACCATCTTAGGCTTCATCAGTGATGCCTTTCATATTACACATTGTCAATTGTCCATGCAAGAAAATGAATAACTGCAGTTTTAATATCGAATTCCTCATGTATCTTTAATACATACATTGGCATGGGTAATGCTTTATATTAACATATTGTAATCTTAAATATTTTCCTTTTTTTTTTTTTTTCCCATGATAAATATATTTTCAAGAACAGACTGGAAGCCGGTGTGCCAGGCTGAGCTTCGTGCTTTAGGCACAGCAAATATTCAGGATTAGGATCAGCACTCGTGTGCCCGTTAAGAATGATTGCGTTCAGGAAAGGCGCTTTGGTTTATTGAACGCAGGGATTTATCTGATCCTCTCAGGCAGCTCAGATCGTTTAATGCTGCCTGGCTTTTCCCCAAATGAATTCCTGTGATTAGACGTGGCACAGCCCAGCCTATCAACTCCAATGAAAGACTGAGGTTTACATAAGTCAAAATGGTTATTCTGTCATATTTCATCATTATACATAAAATGGATATACAGTGTGACCTTGTGATGGTCTTTTTTTTATTATTCTTGTAATCTCAGGTGTGACATTCCAGACCACGAGCTAAGACATACTTAAACATGTCCTTTTTTTTCTGCTTTGAAGGCCAAAGGTTATTGCATGTTTTATGTAGGACAGTCGTACAGAAAACACGTGTAGAGTGCAATCATCATGCTGGGCAGCACTGATCTACAGCATCCTTATCTCATCTTCCGAGGCACAGGAAGACAACATGCAGAAAGGCAATGAAATATACTTTATTGTGATATGAATCTTTTTTTATGCTTCCTTTAACCCCCAACTGCAACATAATCAAAACATCCATCTCCAAACATGGGTAGATGAATCCCACTCTGCTTCCAGAACATCACGCAGAGTGCAAAACATTTTTCCTTGACAGCCACTGTGTATTGATCTATATACATCTATATAGCTCCTTAACCCCAAAGGTCTACACTATTTTTGGACAGTACAGGGCTTTTAATGAAGTATGCTTCTAATAAGGATTCAAGCAGCTCTCTCCCCCTTAATCCGATTTTCAAAGCCACTAGTCCTCTTATGGTCTGAACCACCTTTCTTCAAGAGCTTTAACTGAACACAAAGATGCACAAACTTGTTTATCTTCCAAAGTTTCATTTCAGGATTATGCCCTGCTTTCACATGAGTGTGGGAAAATTGAGGGTTGAAAGACTTGACAGAACACAAGATAAAAGGTTTATCACTGCTTTAACATAAACCTTAAGCTAGCTTGCTAGCCAGGCACCGATTGTAAGCTAATAAGAGGGGAACCATATCTGCATTTGATGTTTTTAAACTGCAAAGTGAGCATTGATAAATATTTACTTTAATCGATTTATTTAGAAAGTTATTTGCTCTTGAGAGGTGAAAAATGTGTAAGATAATATTGTTCCTGACAATAGTCAGCATGGTGAGCATCTGTGTCTCCATGTATTGACACAACTTGGAAGACAACCAAAGACTGGAAGGGGATACAGCACAGATTGGAAGGGAACTGCACAGCCTGGAAATTATTGAATCACGTTTGAGAACAACACACTGCTGTGGCACCATTTTTCCTTGATTTTTTTCTCCAATCCGCATAAGTGCAGCCTCATGTGAGAAGGTCACTAGTTCAAGCCTCGGCTGCGGAAGGGCTCGAACAGTTCCAACAGTGACCTTTCTGTGTGGGAGCTTGTACTCCCTGTGTATGCATGAGTTCTCTCCTGTACTCCAGCTTCCTCCCCAGCTTCCAAAAGACATGCATGTTAGGTTAATTGGTTACTCTCACTTCTCCCACGGGGTGAATGTGAGCATGAACTGTTGTTTTTCTCTCTGTGTTGACCCTGCGACAGACTGGCGACCTGTCCAGGATGTTCCCTGCCTCTTCCCTGATAATTGCTTGCTCCAGAGACCCTGTGACCCTGAAATGGAAAAGCAGAAAATGTACAGAAATCGAAAGAAAATGAATGAATGAGTGAATGAATGAATGAATAAATAAATGAATGAACGTTTATCTTAACTGATTTGCTGCAAGTTTAACCCATAATAGTAAAGCTGAAGCAATGTATTCAAAAGCTAGTCCACACAGTCTTAAGATCTGCCTTCTAGTCATTTGGTTTTTTGGGGGTTTTTTTGCTAAATACAAACATTTGAATATTTTTTGCATTTAAAGATGCAAAAGATGGAATTTTTTACCCAATAAAATGTCTCTTAGATTTGCCCGTTTCAGTGTTGAGGAAATATGTGCCTGACTGATCTGAACTGAATGTGTTAGTCTAGTTTTGAGAGCTCTCATGCCCAAGTCACCCTAATTGGAAGTGCTAGGTGTGTTTCAAATGTCCAGGTTTCCTCAAAGTAACTTTTTTCGAGAGGTAATTGACAGCGGTGGCCATTATGGCGGATTTAGTGAAAGTGGGCTGGTTTCCATTAATCTGAAATTCAAGCCTCTGCTAATGCAGATCAATGTGGTGATGTTAAAGAAAGGTATCTCATTATTGATCATCATCTTGATGATATAGCAGATGAAATAGAGAGAATTTGAAGCATAAATCATGTTCTAACCCAACATTTTTAACACAGTACATTCTATATTGTGTTATTGATTTAAAACTAGTTGTAGCTTCCATGCAGAACGAGACAATGCAGCTTTTAGTTTTATTATATCCACTGCAGATCTTAGGGATGAGCTCAGAGTTAACCATTGAGAGTTTGATGGACCAGTTGGTGTGTAGATTCACAACTTGCACTGCACAGCAGGCTGAGTTTTATATGCTTAAATACAAGGTCAGCATTATCAAGTGGAGCACAGTGCAGTGATGACCCTGAGAAGATCTCTTTAATCATAAAAGATTTCCTTACAGAGATTTTAAAAAAAGAAAAAAACAGTGACTTGAAGTACTCTTAAAAACAAAATTCTGTGCAGGAATTAGAGCTTTAATATGAAGAAGTAGACAAGATGTAACTCAAAGTAATATCTGCGTTTTCTGTCCCACTAACAAGACAATCTGGTTATTATGAGACAGATTTAAAAGGTGAATGTTTGGGGTGTAAGGCATCCACGATACGCCTGAGAGCAATCTCATTGTCTTGCTTGGCTAGCGTGAATGCTGAGCTAACACCAGGGCTGTAATCTATCACCACAGAGATTGCACTTGTTCCAGCATTGTTTTACAAGCTGCTCCAGGACTAGGACAGATAAGCTTTATCCTGCCCTCACTTTCTCCGTCAGCCTTTGAAATCCATCTGTCAATAAGATAGAAACAGTGTAGAATGAAATGTCTTGGTTCAATGGCCGAGGGCGTATGGGTTCAGTGAAAAGCATTTCAGCTAAACAGATGTTTCCCCCCCCTCAACTTAATGGTGAGACTTGACGGGTGCAAAATTTCTTCCAATGGGGTATGAAGAAAGCATAGGATTTGCAATAAATCATTTTAAAGATGTGTTACATGCTGCACATTTGACCGCCTGAAGTGTCACTGTGAGATGACTCTTTCAACATAAAGTTTATGTTTACTCTTATTCATATGATTTTTGCTGTGCATCTGTTAAACTTAAATCCTTGGTGTTATAAGCATCCAACTAATGTTCTGCAATATCAACTATTTTTCCTTCCCAATACAACAGTTTTCTTCGGGGAAGCTTGTGGCTGAATTGATTGAAAAGGTGTCCCAGGTTTCAGCTCCTGAATGCAGAACGATCGGGTTTGAATTCAGCCAAGGGACCCATTGCTGCATCCCATCTCTCTTTCTGTCCACTTTCCTGTCAATCTACTGTGTGTGCAACAATTCAGTTCAGTTCAACTTTCTTTTTTTTTTTTTTTACACCAAATCACAACAAAGCCATCTTAATAAGTTTTTACAGGCATAATCAATTAGTCCATTAGTCCCAGTGTAACTGGCACAAAAGCAAACCAATTTACAAAACATTTTTACACAGCCATGAAAAGCTAACAGATTGTATTGAAACATATATTTAAGTCAGTTTCCAATGTGAAGCAAACACAAGTTGGTTCACAGGATGGATGGTACAGAAGAGAAGCTCCCTTTGATCTGGGGAGAAAACCTCCAGCAGGACCTGGTTCAGGGAGGGCGGCCATCTGCCTTGACTGGTTTGGGTTAGAAAGGACAGGACAGAGAGATCAACAAGCACAACAACTTTTGGCCGAGGAGGTACAGGTGAGAGAGGTAAAGAGAAAGCACAGTGATGACAGCAATTATGTTAAATTTGGATATGGAAAAAAAAAGTGGAATGAGATGAAAAGAAAATGGAAGGAAGTGTCCTCTGCTGTCTCAACCTGAAGCAGCTTGTCTGTCAAATAAACAAAGTTGTATTTTTTTCCTTAAAGGTAGAGTAAGTGTCCACTTCCCAAATTCTAAATGGGAACTGGTTCCATCAGAGCGGGGCCTGATAGATGAAGGTTCTACTTCCCATTCTTCCCAAACTTTTAGGAACCACAAGCAGACCTGCAGACTGAGACTGTTGGGAAAATATTGGACTATAAGATTTTTGATACACAATGGAGCATAGTCATGGAGAGCTTATTATGAGAGAAGAATTTTAATACTGCTCTGGATTTAACAGGAAGCCAATAAAGAAAAGTAATAAGAGGGAAAAAAGAAATTGCTCCTCTCTAATCTTGAAATAACAAAAGTGAAACAGTTTCACCAGTTCAACACTCTCAGACAGGATGTTGACTGCAGGATGTCAGTAAGATATGAGTGTTTTTTGGACACACTCGCACAGCCTCCCCTCAAAAGCTCCAGCCATGACTACAGCTGCTCTTCTCTGTTTGTTTGGCGTCATCTTTCTCAGGTGTTTTTATTGGGCTATTTAGCATCAGCGGTTTTGTGTTGTTTTCTTCCGGTTCCTGTTCTTCTTCTTCTCTGGTTTGTTCCTGCATATCAGCTGTACAGCTCAACACTGACCAAGCGGTTTCCGGAGCGTTGCTCCGTCTTCTGCGTCAAGTGACGGACCGATAAGCCCCTTGAAAATGTACCAAATTATGTACGTAACCGACGCAGATGACGGACGAAGCTGTCTGAGTATCCATCTTCTGCGTCGAGCATAAATGGGCCTTTAGCAAACATTATTGACCATGCTTTCTCCTCTGCTTCTACTGCAACCCTGTCACTTCGGAATACTGTACAGAACTGCTTTTCCTGCCTTATCATCTGGATATCTTTCACCAGTTATTGCTTGCTTTCTGTTACCGGCCTGTTGACTGCTCCTACTTCCCTTGGACTATCCTCTCCTCAGCGTGCAAATCACTCACTTGCCCTTCTCCAACGGACCATTTTGGAGCAAAGTAAGCATGAGCATTCAGTCCATCTTTATAATTTATCTCTGGAGCAAATATACCTTCCCTCTTTTCCTAAAGAGAACAGACTGAATTTCTGTCCGAGTCACTTTGCACCAGTTTCTGTTAATAAACTGATTTCAACAGTTTACATTTTTGCGTCAGTTTGCTTTTCAGCTCCATCTTGTGTGTCAGCTTTCATAGTCAGATATTTCTTATTTTAGGAATATTACGTAGATGAAAGAGGTGGTTCTAGTAGCTATGAGTAAGTAAAAGGACACATTCTAGGTCACATAAATCAAATAAATCTGGTAATGGTTAAAAAATGAGAAAATTGAATAATAATAAAGGAAGCCATGTTGGCTTCCCAAGAAAGTAATTTATTTATTTTATTTTATTTTTTAATTTTTTTTAAATCTTATCTACTAGAGAATTTATTTTAAAATTCAATTTTTTTTTTTTTTTTTATAGATAATTAGGCTTGTTTTTATGTCCTGATTTTTTTTTGGAAATACATTTATTGACAATAAAAGAAGCAGAGGACACAACATAGACATGGTAGAGAGAATTTGTCCAGAGGTTTTCAGAAAAAAAGATATTAGGTCTGAATTTAAGAAGATGCAATTCAGTGTTACTCAGGCCTTTATTTCTTTAACTTCACAAAGTGGTTTTATGAGGCTTTGTAAATACTGCCAGTATATCCAAGTATCATTTATATAGCATTGAAGTCTTGTGCCTTGCTGTAGCAATGTTACCTAATAAAAGCAGGTAAAAATTATTGGTCCAAGTACAGAACCCTGACGAACTCTGACTTACTCTGTGTGAGGATGACTTATGTTCAAAGAATTAACAGGAATTTACCAGATAAATGTCTTGGCTGCACGATGGCGTTAGCACCGCAGCCTCACAGTAAGTCGTAGTTTGATTCCCGGCTGGGGAGGGGGTTTGAACAATTCCAACAGTGGCACTTTCTGTGTGGGTTGCATGTTCTCCCCGTGTGGGTTTCTCTCTGGGTACTCCGGCTTCCTCCCACCGTCCAAAGACCTGCATGTTAGGTTAATTGGTTACCCTAAATTGTCCCTAGGTACAAGTGTGAATGGTTGTCTGTCTCTCTGTGTTGGCCCTGCGACAGACTGGCGACCTGTCCAGGGTGTACTCAGCCTCTCACCTGATAATAGCTGGGATGGGCTCCAGCAACCCCGCGACCCTGAATTGGATAAGCGGTCCAGAAAATGACTGATGATGAAAAATGAAATGTTTAAACCATCCCAGTTCCAGTTTCCTGGAATCCCAAATAATAAAGCCAAGTAATGCCCAAAAAGCCATTTAATGTATTACCAATTATATCGATGTATTATCAGTGGGTTTTCAGTTGAAAATCTAGTGTCTTAGTATATTTTTATGTCTCAGTGTATTATAGCTCTAAAAATCTATTCCACTGATCAAAATTTCTTAAACAACACTTTTAATGACATTAAAAGTAAACATTTTCACACAAAATGTATTTGCTGTTGCACTTTGTTATTACATGAGGTTGATCCTTGAGTCATCCTTAGGGCTGGTTTATACTTGCTGTTGGCGATGCCTCCGTGTATGTGTCATGGCCGCCACGCGTTCCTATCATTCATTTGACGTGAGTTTGCTCGCGTTGACATTAGGTAATGTAACACGACAGGTAACAGGTAACACGAAATCAGAGGTAAATCGATGGCAAGTTGTTCAGAAGAGCGCGACTCAGACTTTGTCCACAACTACCAGTGTCTTTATTATGTTTTCTCCCCTGTTCCACTGTGACTTTACTTGTGCTGCAACAGTTAGCAGAAGTTTAAGATAAACTTGTTTGCAGAAATGCACAGGAAATACGCTGTGACCGGCAGATTGGTCTTTTCGTCAAAGTGCTACATAGTCCTCCTTGCAGAGATCTCCAGTATGGAATGTTTTGGCCGCCCTACACACTCAAAAATAGAGGAACCAATTTGTATCAAAGGATACAAAGCTTGCCGCTGGGGGTGTTCCTTTTTGAAAGACGTTTCTGTACCCTTCAGTCCTATGTATTTTTGTACCTTATCAAGCTGTATGAGTTAATAAAGTACAATTAAACCAATTAAAATGATGGATAAAAGTCAATAAAATAGAGATTATGACAACAATCAAAGATGCTAATAATAAATAAAAGTTATTATATAAATATTAGGCCGAAGACATATATAATTATACATATAATTATTACTATGATTACTATGATTATTATGAAAATCATAATATAACTACAATTACACTACTGTTTAGAAGTACTGCTATTTATAGTTATTTTACAAGCTACGCACATTTTTCAATGCTGCAGGTACCCTTAGGGTTGAAATGGTACAAATTTGTACTTTATATAACTTTGGACCCTTTTTCATACTATATAGGTAACTTCTGACCTCATAAAGACCAATATTGTACTTTTGAGAGAACATTTGTAAAAAAAATCTACCTACAGGTACAGAAATCTTCCTGTCTGGTACCTCTATTTTTGAGTGTGTATGTTCCTCACGTACTGCAGCAAGTATGTACACAAATGTTCCGAATGCTGACACTGACGCATGCGTCTACAGCCAGTATAAAGCAGCCCTTACTCTTGTCCACTTCCAGAGCTGCTGCTAAGTTTCATCAATAATATACCAAAACTGAATGGAGAATTTTAAAAAAAAAAAGATCCAAATTCTCCCTGAGCTTAAGCAGAATTGCTCAGTGTCCCAATTTAGTTTAGGATATGCAAGCAACAAGCGGTCCACTTATAATCCAGACAGACCTTTCCACTCTGCTGCCTCAAAGTTAAGTTATTGATGAGCCCATCAACTTGATGCTGTCAACTGGGAATCCGTGCTGCCTGCTTACTCAGTATCATCTCACTCTCTCTTACTCTACTTCTCCATGGTAAAGTGGGACCTTTCTCGTCTGGCCTGGCAGGGAGCAGACCAGAGGAGAGACATCAATTAAGTCTATCTCAGAGACAGAGCTGGTGGTTAGACTTCAACAGCTCTCATCTGCCTTTTCAGAGCAGTAGACATGAGGCTGATAGGAATGGAGGGTTACTGTTGAAGGCTGAGGGTCAAACAACACAGCAGGAATAAAAACAGATGGATTTAGGATAGAAAAAAAAAACAGACAGCAATGTGCAAGGCCATATTTAACACTAAGGGAGAAAATGGTAGATGCCTTTCTAAGTGGAGGCATCTTTTCTGAAGAGGTCACATTGGAATTGGAAGTCTTGTACAGTACGTTGTGTCTTAAAGTGGACAGTTTGGAATTCTCAACATTTTCCCTTTAATTCTGTGCACTTTACCTTGAGTCTGTTATTCATTCACTCCACTTTCATACTTAGTGATGTGAGCCATCTTTGACGGAAATCAGATCCTCTCCAACAGGCTCTCTGACCACCACCGAACAATTATATATAAATTGCCAGCGATGCTAAACCTGCAGGCAAGGAGGTGAAGTGTCCCAGGGACACGATTACAGATTGACTGGGGGGAGCGCGATTTATCCAGGCAACCGGACAGCGCGGCCGCTCCACCACCTGAACCACTGCTACCTCCCATTTCCTGAGACAGGGGTGGAGGACGAAGGTCAAACCCAAAGTTATAAATCAAATTCTGCACATTTTCAAACTTGGAAAGTGCTTCTGCTATTTATACATTTTTCATGTGTGGGTGCAGAAAAATGAATTATTACCAATAGTCCGGATGAGTTGAAAATCATAAAATGGATTTATTAGACAAAAAGGGAAAATCATGTAATAAAAATAAATCAACATCAGTTGCAACCGGAGAGGCTGTAGAGAAAACTGAGACGTGAGTCTGAAGAGACTTTGCGTGCCCGAGCAGAGATTGTTTTAACAAAGATTAATCAGATTGACTGACTCCAGGGAAGGTTGTTGACAGTGTCCAGGTCCTTGAGTGAGACAAGATATGTTCACTCAGTGCAACACACATCCTATCAAGACTATCTTCCATCCTTGGGATCAGGCTGCACAGCCAGTCATGCTGCCGCCTGTATGTGTGAAGACCAGATTCTGAGTGTCCATTGACGTATTACATGATACTGCAGGTCACAGAGACCTTACTGTAAATGGCAGAGACACAGTAGAAATGGGACACAGGTGAAATTGCATTAACACATAGCATTAGCATATGCTAGAATTTCATGAAGAAGTTCATGATGTGTGAAAATGAGACTCAATGGCCCTCATTTATCAAACGATCGTAGAAATAATCGCAAATCTGATTGTAAAAATGGTCGTACGATTGGACCCACATGTGATTTATTCAAACGTTCGCGTCGGTCCAATCTAGTCGTACGAACAAAAGAGTCTTAATAAATACCACGGCTGAAATCCATCATCAAATCCATATGCCCTTAAACATGCATGATTATGAGGCTTCGCCCAGTGAGGTTGAACCGTGGAGAGGAGAGATTCTGCCAAAAAAGAAACTTTTGGGGGGATCAAGACAGAATTCCTTATTTGTGAGGTGGGAAGGATTAAGAAGGTGCTGTTTGGCAGCTTAAAAACCGAAGTCAGAGACGTGCATAAAAACGCTGTATGGGAGAGAATCAGTCAGCCTCACTGGTGTTGAACAGCCTGCTGAGATATCAATAAAAGTCTCAATCTAGGCCTGGCTTATATGTTTTTTTTTTCTCATTTTTTTAGTTATTAAATTTAATAATAGCCCTTATCCGATAGCGGATTCTAGCTGAGTCCGATAGCTGAGTCTAAAGCAGCGCTTCATCCCAGGTCTGACACCCACCTGCCTTCCTGCGGCCCGAAGCAGCGCTCCACCTGGGCACCTGCGCGTGTGTGCGTACTGATGCTTACCTCCGCTCCAATGTGGCAGTTTTACCAGCAGGGTGAGAAGATGCACGAAGAGTCCAAAGCACTTGTCTCCTAGAACTATATGTTAATGATTTTAATAATTTGTTGAGATAAATGGAGGAATTAAATTCAGTCACAGCTATTTTTGTAATTTTGGGAGTACATTCACTTTTTTCATATTTCTTTTTCTTTGCAAATGGGTTCATTTTTAGTGCTGGATATGTGAATATTTATGTTTAAATGACAGTTTGTGGTTTGGTTAATAAATATTTTCATGTTCTGCTGTGCTGGGCTTCAAACCCTCACTGACTCAAACTTGCATACACGAACTCAGAGCTGTCGTGAGATTTGATCGTATCCTACGATCATGTCCAAATTGATAAATGCCTAAACTTGCATGGAAATGGTCGTACTCACAGATTTTCGTCGTACAATTGTTTGATAAATGAGGGCCAATGTATTTTAATAACCTAAAATGAATAATTAACATCCATAGAAGGAGCAAGTCATCTGTCTTATCCTTCTGTCAGTGGTGAATTGTTGTGCTTCTTTTGCAGACACTGTAAATTTGGGATTGACAAAAGGTTATGGGCAATATGCACATCTCCACTACTTCCTGAACTTAGTAGTGCTCCTCTGTTTCCTGTATCTCATTATTGGACAAATTGATTAATCCAGGTGTGCCTGACCTCAGTAATCACGACTGAAAATGGCCAGACAAACCTGGATTAATCAGTTTGTCCCCATAATGAGAGATAGAAACAGAAGAGCACTGCTAAATTCAGGAAGTAATGGGTGTACATATAGCCCATTCAGTGGATTACAATCTACAATTTGTACCTACTAGATGTCAGTGCTGTGGATGGTGGAGCTACACACAACATAACTTTTAGCAGTTTTCTCAGTGCCCCCTATCAACGGCTAAACTAGCATCCATCTTCATCCTTCCTGTACTGTGAGCTCACTCCAGCCAGTTAAAGACAGTCTTATTTTGACTCTTGTTCTGTCCCTTCCTCTCTTTCTTTTCCTCTCTTCCTCCGGTAATGTTTCCTTGCATTTCTTTGTCGAATCCACCATGGAGCGCTTTAAAAACACCTGCTGTGTTCACGTATGGTTCATATCAGTTTGCTAGGACATGACACGGTGTGCAACCAATAGTCAGCTTCAACGTCACAGCCGCATCCAGGATGCAAAAGTTACATAGTGCAGTTCCTGAGCCTCGGGACGCTGCTGAGCAGTGATGGCTTGAAAATGCATATAATGAATGTTGGTATGCCATCAAAACGAGTCCGATATTTTTAAGGTGGAAAAGCTACGTTGTCGGTCACACATACTAACCTGCTATCAGTGCAGAGACATAGATGCCACACCAAAAAATAACATTGCTACAGTCACCCATTATTAATCCCAGCTTGCAAAACTTGCACTTGTTGGTGCTCAAGATCATTAGGAGTTTTTTCAAATCCTGGTTTACAAACCTCCGAAACTGTCCACAGACGGAGATGTTGCTGCCTGATTAGCTTTGTATGATGTTAACAGCAACCTCGTTGATCAACAGTCAATTTTCACAGGAGGAGAAATAAAAGCTTACAGGTCGTTAAAAAGCTTATTATATCTGGTGCAGGATGATATCAGAACTTCAGCGGACCCAGATAACGTTAACACAATGTAAACATTAGGAACGTCTCCACATTATATGTGGGGGTTAATCCTGCACTAACTGACAGAAAACACTGCTTTTTTATGACCGTTTACAGCACTTTATTGACACGACAAAGCCCCCCCCCCCGCAACAACTCGGAGGTCCCTATACGTAAGGCATCACCAACCGTGTTGCCGGTGTACGTAATTATCGTATTTGTACGTAATTTCCCTCTGTACGATCAATAATCCTAAGGGCAAATGTACGTAATTTACCATTTCATATTAATGAGCAACTGTCGGCTGGCGAATTTTTTTGTGAACCCTGAAGGCATCAGTTCCCATGTGACATGTTACCAGCCATCATCTTGCTGAGCGTGAGATGCGAGTGACGTCCATGTGATGTTGCTGTAAGCTGCCCCGCCCCAGGAGACGCCTCTCTCAGCAGGAGGCGAGCGAGATTTAAAACCAAAACAACAGAGGAAGAGGAGGACATATTAGTATAAATAATAATGGTAGAGCCGGATTTACTGATGGAGCGCAGAATGGCCACCATCTTACCAGTCAAAACTCAGTTAATAACTACTGTGAACGCGTGCCAGAGCTGCGCAGCATCTTCTGCTGTAATCGGCGGAGCATCGAAAACAGCAAACTGGGAGTACTTTTCACAGTAAGCTGAGACAATATAAGTTGTGTTTAGTGGTTAAAATATTTACCGGCCTGTAATAATCTGTCTACCAGTGACATCATCCAGCGAGTCAGCACCTTTGTGGTCGTATTAAAGTTATGTCATGAAGTGAATATGAAACTTCATACTACTCATATCATCTTGTAGTTACACCTATATTATCGCCATTAACCCATTCCGTACTGACGCAGCAAAGCATGAGTGCCTGTGAGGGCTTTAAACCTAGAGTGCAATATTTCTCGCATCAGTGGAGTGTATTTTACTTATGCAGTGTCATAATTTCCCTCAAAATACGTAATTTTAGTCTCTGTACATAATCCTATATTTCCCACCTGCAACCTTCACCACTCGTCCTCGAGGGCCGGCATCATGCAGGCAGAGGGCTTCCCTGTTGCAGCACACCTTGTGACTTGCACAGTTTGACATCAAGCCTCATAAGTTTCTAATTACTCATTCATTGGCCAGTGTTGCAGCAGGAAAGCCTAATACCTAAGGACTGACCCGAATTGGCAGTCTCTGTCTATATATAGTTGCAAGTTTATATGTTTCTAAAAACGTTTTCAGACTCTATAAGCGCATGAAGCTTTCCAGTTCAAATGGGGTGAAAAACTCAGTTTCAGAGTAGATCAACTCGAGTCAATGTTACTCTGAGTTTGGTGAACCTGCTTTGTGAATCCTGCAGAACACGTTATCTGCTCTGTGACTTTTTCATCAAACATTACAATTACAATTCCCATTTTACCACCTGTCACAATTCCCTTTGTTGCAGCTCCCGCCGGATCGAACATTTTTACAGTGAAAAAAACTACAGGTCTTTATAAATTTGGTATGTAAAGCTGTTCTCATGTAACCAATTTATTTTATCTGAAAATACAAACTATTATGCCAACCTTTTATATATATATATATATATATATACAGATCATAAGATGGTATTGAGGAATCAATGTCCTCAGTTTTAAGAAACTGTGTGCAAAAGCGTTAAATTTGGGTGTTTTGAGTTTTTGCTGTAATGGTTTTCCTTAGCTCTTAAATAGATGGCTGATATTCTTCCTGTACTTAAGGTTCTTTTCCAGAACTTATTTTTAGGAATCCCATTTAATTCAAAAACAGTCTGTGTTTTCAGAAGTAATAATGCTATAAAATGTTTTGCAGTGATTTTGCTGACCATTTTTTATTTGATTTAAATAGAACTGATTTTTAATGGCACTGAGAATGTCCAGTGCTGCCCTGGCTCAACACCTTGCCACTGCATGTGAAAGTTTTTTTCCAAAAAGAGAGCAAAAAACCAATTATACATAAAGCTTAGCATTTTTTATAGGTTTCTAAAATTATTTAGCATTTATTTGTGGAAACACAAATTAAATAAATTGAATCAGTAACATCTCTGACACCCTTTGTCCAGGCACCTCTTTAGTTTCATTGCTTGCATTTTCTGTAATATTTTGCTTTCTTGTAGTCTTGCACATTCACATTCATCTCTCATTGCCATCAGACTAGAGATCTTCCTGGCTACTTGAGTGTCCCCGCAGGATGATAAGCTCCCATTGGCTGGTGATGTTATTTTTCTTGGAGGAAGAGCGATGTGAAGAAAATGTCGGCTGATGCTGCCCTTTGCCCCAAGTAAAGGGCATATTTATAACAGTATGTAAATCCAATGTCTGAAATACAACACAGTTGTGAATACTGATGAAATAAGAATGAACACTAACCTGCAGCTTGCCTGTTTGGACACAAATTGTTTTATGTGACATGAAGATGATCATTTATATCAAGAGCATAATGTGCATGCAAACTGGCTCTGTGCTGCGTTGTATTTTCTAAGCATGATGCAATCAGAATCTGCATTTTGCACGACTGATTCTAATGATCATAAATCCGGTGACCTCACAGTGGGCCGCTGTGCTGAATCAGACGTGACACATTGTCAGATTTATGGAGACGTAGAAGAGTGATCTACTCTCTGCCATGGCCTTCCAATACAAATCCAATCACGGAACAAGACAACCAACCATAATATACTTTAGAAGGCAGCGCTGCTTATGAGTTGTTCTGCTTTAAATTACAGTTTGCGCCAAGGTACCTACCATCATCTGGGAATTCAATCACTGCGCTGTTGTACCTTTGGAGGAGATTTAATTCTGGACTGCGAATGGATTTGATCCAGAATCAATAAAGCTGTAATTATGCCTTCTATAGATTCCTACTACCTCTATTCATCAGTGGAATCTGACATGTGTTCCCCTAAACCTGTCAGGGGTCTCGATTTGCAGCAAAACATGGGCTGGCAGATGTAAGAGCCCAGCTTTAGCCTGTTCTCATGCCAGGTAATCTGCAGGCCTTCGTTATGATGAATCATTTAGTGGCTTGTTTAATCAAACTGGAAATTATGGTCTGGCTTGGCCCAAGCACAACCTTGTCTGCACATTGGTGGGCTTTCATAACCAGAGATTATTTTGTGAATCAGTCACACTTCACAGAAGGCCATCTAATTGGTTTTCTTTAGGGTTTGATTACGCTGTTTATGCCACTGAAGCAGTCTTTTATCCCGACTCTTGTTGATCCATTATGGTAAAGTAAGACTAATCTGGACCCCTAACTTTTCCTCTTTCTCTCTCTGTGCAGCACTCTGGTGAACTGCGGTTGTTTCTAATGTGCTTTTTCAATAAAATGTGGTTTGATTTTTCAGCTCAAAAATCGTATGGACTTTGATGCAAACTGGATTTTGATCATTTTGATGTATATTTGTGTTAAATGGGAAGGTGTGGACCGAGAGGAATTTGAGAACCAACTACACATATCAAGTAATTTAAGTTGCCTGAGGCAACGAATTAAAGAGTACACCATGGGATCATTAATGGATGCAAGGCATCAGTTGTTTTGGGGGTACTTTTACTGGCTATAATCACCTAGTTTGATCTGGAAGATAATTTCTTTGAACAGTGGTGTAGGAAGACATGCATGGCATTAAAGATCATTGAAGATCATTAGGCAGGAGAAAGCTTATGCATGCATCAAAGCACCCCATGACTTGCCTTTTTAACTAAGGACTGAAAGTAGTTCTGACTCCCTTATTTAGTTGGTTTTAATCTTAAACATGACTTGTGGGTAATATTTGTCAAATGTTTGATTTACATTGTTGGATTTATTCTTTTTTTACATGACAATCAGTCTGAACATTAAACAGAAAAGTGATAAATAAAAATAAACCAAATAAGAGCCAGTAAAGCCTGTTTCACCATAGGTCCAGAATGGGATGGGACAGTTTGATCCAACTGGGTTCAGTAAACCATGATCTCTGTTGCATTTCCTTAGCCAACCCTATTCTTAGGCCCAATATTTCTCTTTTGTACTCCAACCCCTTGCTCCTTGCCACTTCAAACGAAGCAACGAGGGGTAGGGCTGAAAGTCAACCCCTACAAAATGGAACACCTCTTTAACAATCGAGACGAGAATCAATTTGAGAAGAAAAACAAATATTAAACAATAAACAATTAGTCGATTACGAAATTGTTTACCGACTATTTTGATAGTGGACATAATCACAATTAATTGACTACTCGTGGCAGCCCTACAGAGCACCGCTGCTTTTCAGTCTGGTAGAATTCATGTTACTATAACTTTAGTGTAGTACAAGTGATTCTTTTTCATGTGCATTTTACAAAGAAGATGATTTGTTAACCATTTTAAACAGCGTGAAACATTTAAACAGCGTTAAACCAGGGGTACCCATGTCCAGTCCTTGAGAGCCAAAGTACTATCCTGCACATTTTGTTTGCATCCCTTTTTCCAACACACCTGAATCAAATGAATGGCTCTTTACCAGCCTCTGCAGAGCTGAATGACATGCACATGAGGGAATTAGCCATTTTATTCAGGTGCGTTGGGGAGGGTATGTTCTAAAATTGCAGGATAACTCTTGAGGACCAGACTTGGGAACCCCTGAACTAGACAATAACAGTTGTCACACATTTTAAAATTTTATTTATGAAGCAAATATTTACGTTTGTGGATTTCCTTGGACTCAGTAGCAGCCATCTTGCTGGTGATTCACAAGTTTGTCATACCCCTCCATGTTAAGTGTGCATCTGGAAACTACAGGTGTGTGATACTGCAAGATTTGGCATCGATCTGATACAAAGTAAATAAAGGGCTAGTATCATCGATACTGATGCCAGTACTATTTAACAGGCTGTCAAATGAACAGATTTATGCACACAGATTATTCTGTGGAATCTATACACCATTTTTAACTCATTGATACATAAACAACCAAATTATCATCCATATAACAATTTGAAGTTGGCATTATCTGGACAAGAAGCTGATTTTTGGCATGTAGATGCCTTGTTACCAAGGTGAACTGGATCCACCAAAAGCCACATATCCTCCTTATTTATGAAATTTGTGATGGTTCAAAGCCTTAGATTTAGAATTTTATAATCAGGTGTACAGAAACAAGGTAATCACTGGTGCCATTATAAAAGTCTTAATTTGGCTTTACCTTAGTGGAAGAAGCTGATTTAGGGAAAATGGATCCATCAAAACCCACATTATCTTCCATATTTTTAAAGATTCGGATAGCTTTCAAGACTTATGTTATCGATGTAACTGAACTGGTACTGATGGATATTCATATGTTGGTATCAATATTATCAATATTTGTATCAACCCGTCCACCACCACTGAAAACCCTGTGTTAGAAGGGGTATAGTCCTACCACTTACCCCTACACCTCCGCCCTAATAGGTTTGAGACATCCCTGCCCTACATGTGAACGCGCAAAACAGAAGGGACGTGCTAAGGGTAAGGGCTAAGGGGCAGAACTGAGGTTAGGCCTTAGCTAGGCGGCGTATGACCCAGATAGCTGTAGATGCCTCTGCTACGTAATTGCACGGTGTGATGCCTTCGAAGGATATGACGCAAACAGAAGGTGAGAATGGCGGACATTCAGCAGTTTCTGCTCTCTCCTCTTGCTGTGTGGCTTTACAAAGACAACAGAGACCTGCTGAAATCCTGTCAAAAATAGGTGAGTGGGAATTTAGACCAATAGATAAATGAACACTTTGCCTTCTGGCTCAACTCTCTTTCCACTACAACAGTCTTGTAGAACAGCTGCATTTGTGCAGGCATTGTATTCACTTGTGAAATATCGAACAAGTGTTTATGCCTCTAAGAAAGACAAACAGTTCCTTTTGTTCAGGTTCAGAAAATATCTCAGAGTGACTATAATTCAAAAACTGAATTAATGAGGATTGAGGAATACAACTTGCTGAGTATTAATATGTACAGCAGATCCTTCTCTGTTGTTGCCATTCAATTGCTTGATTTTCTCTTTAATCCATAAAATATCCAACACAGACATCAGGCTTGCCGCCGGTCAGATCTATGCTAAATACTTATGTGTTTTCACCGTGTCCCTTTCCTGTCTGATTCTTCTTTTATTTACGGTTATAACTGTCACTTTTTTCTCTTTTTCTCCTGCTGTTTGTTCCACTTTTCCATCCTGGCAGTAAAACATTATTAGTCTTTGTCTATCAGCCTCTTCTTATGAGCACTTTCCTCCCCTTGATAATATTGCTTGTTGACTGCATTTCAGCATTGCATTCAGTAATATTGCATGTTTGTTCCGGACACACACTAAATAAAACAAATTAAATTTACCTCTAAAAATAAAAATCAATCTATACACTGATGTATTTTATTAATGACTGCATTGTTTTTGGAGGAAGCGGCACTGATTTTCACACATTTATATTAGTCTTGTCTGGCTAAAAAAAAAAAAAAAAGGTCGACGTGTGTTATAATGACATAAAGACATACTCCCCACATCTGTCATGACTATAAAGAATATAAAATGTAAAATAAGGGTGTGTAAGGGAAAATGACAAGCGTAGAATGTGGCTTTTATTTCCTCTTGATTGCACTTAAATGTTTTGCTCATTATTTAAATTCTTGGGTTAAATTAGAAAGAAAAAAAAGCCACATTATATTAATTACATTTCCTCCTTGTGGTATTTAATGTGAAATAACTGCAAATTTGTAAAGCTTGTCATGGAACAGATACTAATAATTGAGACAAAACATCTGGCTTGTACTTTCTACTTTTTGATTTTTGATTTTAAAAAAGAATTTACCTTTTCTCATTTCCAAATATTATTATTTACACTGTTTACAATATTTTTGCATTTTTCTTTCTTTTCACTGTCACAGTGAATTTGATCAGGACATGTTGCTCCAAGCAGTGAGAAGAAACATCTATTGCTAAAGGAAAACAGCCGTTGCAGGTTGGTAGGGAGTGCCCCTGCTCCCTGGTAATAGCTTTGGACACAGCTGTGTGCATGGCTGACTCCTCAGCACTGCCGGGCCTTATCTTCAGAAAGGAGATTAGGTTTCTGGGGGTTCCTGCTGCTGGTCTATAGTTGAGGAGAGTCTTGTGAGCTGGTTCACTGCACAGCGGCCGCAGATAAAATGTTTGAAGCATTATTCCAATTCCCTGTTTTTTTCTTTTTTGTTTATTTTGGCAATGCTGATTCTGAATAACAGTCTGGGATGCCAACCCCAAATGTGTGTAAGCGAGAGTTGATAAAGCAATACAATTTCCAGGCTTTAATTTTCATTCGCTTCCACACACTGCTGTTTTTCCCATTTTCATGATGCAAACTTCCAAAGCAGCTCCCCAAAAATGACTTGTTTACTCTTTTGCAGCCCATTTGCAGAGTAGTGCAAAAACAAATGGCTTTTTTCCTGATTTACTCTAAACTTAATGCCATTTCCACTAATCCAGGCATTTCATTCATCTGCATCATGAGGGTCTTCATGCTTTTTGAATCCGTGAGAACAAAGGCAGCACACGGCGGCTCCTGACAGACTCATGGAAATGATTAGATAAATGGCAGCAACGGCTATGGGATTTAAAGCTGAAACTCTCTTTTCCCGTCTTCTTCTGACTGTGTGTTTTGAGGTTTTCAGTTTCTGGATCAAAACGAATATTTCACTTCCTCAAGTATTCTAAAATGAGCTCTGCCTCTTAGGGGGAGACAGATTTCTTTTCTTTCTGACCCATTTCCAATCATCAACATCTCTCCAGGACTGGCAGCCTCTAGATCCAAAGGATGCTGCCAGTTGTCTCTTACCCCCCTGCAGTGAGACATGAGCCAGTTATCTTTCTTACACCCCACCACCACCACCATGAATTCGACTTGATGCTTTTTCTTCAAATGTAACTCGGATAACAACTCTAGGGATGTATGTGTGCACTGGGGGCTCATCTTTCTTGGCAGTCTGTGATTGCTTTCATAACTCTTCCATGCTGTTTCTTCCTAACATTCATTCAAATCCCTTGTTGAATCGGGTAAACAAGCAATTTAGCCACTCGTGGAGTTTCAGGGTAGTTTTCAAAAAGACAGATGATTGAAGAAAAGTTTTAAAATTGAAGAGAAGAGGAGGAAGATGACTAAATTTTTGTGTACATTTGTAAAGTTTTGATGCAACTGAAATGAGATGAAATCTGGTGCAGTTTGCTATTAAAATAAACAAACACTGAGGAAATACTGACATGCAGAAAACAAATAAGGGTAAAGTGCAAGAAATTGTTGGTTTATAATAAAGAACTGCTCAGTGAGGTTTGATTTTAAAATCGTGTAATTCTTGATATGTTGGCAAGTTAAAATAGCAACCAATTTGTAGCAAAAATATCTAAAAACAAAAACAGGATCAGTTGAAGTGCCTCCCAAGTCACAGAATATTGAAAGTGAACATTTTTGCATGTCTTACTATTTTTTTTCCTTGTAAAACATGATTTTATCTCAAGCGCTGAAAAACTTCTTTGGTTATAATGTCTGCAGGATACATCAAATGCTCCATAAGCTGTGTGAAATACACCAGACTGTCTCAGAGAAGTCAGAGAATGACCAGGCCCTGTTTCACAAAAACAAGTTTAGTGAAAACCCTGAGTTGTTTAACATTTTTAAAATCTGAGTCTCCCAACTGGGAGACTTGGAGAACAGGTGTGCCAAACTGGGCCAGAATGTCCATTTTGAGAACAGATATAATGTTCACACTTTGTACTATCATTTAATAAAGACTCAGAGCTACAGCATTTCACTTACAAGGGAAATATATGTGTACATATCCATTCTGAAAGGGCTTCCTTTTTTAAGGCTATCTTTTTTTAATCTCCACCTGTAATACTTAAAATGATTTTTATACAGCCTTACAAATCTCACAAGTGTTTTTGAAAAGTATTGAAATAGATAAATTGTGGTAGCAGTGATGCTCACCTCTTTAAAGGTAGAGTCCGAAGTTTCCCCCTGAAAATAAATGTTAGACTTGTGCAAGTGAAATCCGGCCCCAAACCACACCTTTGGGCATGACGCTGTGGGAATAAGCTCATGATTGGAGCAGACGCCAAGTCACTCGAACTCTGAAAGGAAAAAAAAAGAAAGAAAGAAAGAAAATGGAGGATGCACCGCAGAAAAGGTAAGAGCTTTAGATAGTGCACGTTGGAAATCCAGGGTTAATATTGGTTTAGCTTTTACCTGCTTCTGAGCTCTGAAAAAGAGGCTTGAAGCTGAATAGGGTGAAGAACGAGGCGGCCATTAGCCTGAGAGGGAGGGGCGCTCAGTTTGAAAATTGTTGTTTGCAAACAGAAACAGAGGGGGGACAACAGACTCTACCTTTTGAGTGCAAGCAATTTTCAAGCAGAGATCCAAAAATAGGCTCAAAGGGTTAACCCTGAAATGAGGAAACTGAGCTTTCCGTTTTACAAAGGTAAGCAACTCAACCCCGAGAAAGAGGAGTAACTCTAGCCCGTTTCCACAAAGAGAGGTAACCTAAAGGGGAGGTTCAGGACTTTTATTGACAAAGGGCCCTATTTTTGAGTGATCCACTGAGACAGCCCCATCTTATTTCATCTGATAATTTTCTTATCAGTGGTCCTCGATACTAATGCTAGCATAAGTTATTAGAAATCTGCTAGCCTGTCATTAATTTTATTTTATGTAGATATAAATATTTTTTTCCCTCTCTGTTGGGTTTTTCATTGTATCTTTTATTGTGATTTGTTTTAAGTATCCAATCGTTTAGTTTGGTTGTAAAGCACCTTGGGCTCCTAAAGGATGTTGTTAGTGTGCTCTATAAGTTAACTGAAAAAATAAATTGAAATGGAAACCATCATATCCACTCCACAGAACATTTTCAATAGCTCTGTACATTTTCAATTGGTTTTTAGTTTACAGAATTACCAACAGTAATAGGAAACATGGTTTATAATTGTTCATTCTTACAGTACACTACTGTAATCAAATTTCTCATACACTTAACAGCACTCACTCCACTGCCAAATACCGGAGGTAAAAAGGTGTTGCTGTTGAGACACTTTACAATCAAAATGTAATGCAATACACGGTAAGTTTTCTTTGTAACATTTTATTAACACAGCACTTACACAGATAGTCTTTGATTTGCCTCGGGTGTTCTGTGGGGTTATACGATGGCTAGCAGATTCCTATTGACTCATGCTGGCATTAGCATCGGGGACCACCGCTAACAAGAATATGTGATGAAATAATATGAAACTGTCTCCAGTGATACGTAGACCCTGGCTCACTCAAAAATGAGGCCCCATGTCAAAAATCCTGAACTTCCCCTTTAAGTCCTTGGCCAGTAAACAGAGGAACAGACTTTGAAGCTAACCTGATCAGACCAGGTTGAGAAACCTTGAGTTTCTTGCTGTCTCCGCCCACTGTCAGCCACATTTCACTTTCAGTTGCACAGAGAGTTAAACATTCATCGGGAGATTGTTATCAGACCATGGATAGTTGTACTTTCATTTCCCAACAGTCCTAGCTTTACCATTTCCCATCACAGCCAATTATCTACATACACAAGCTTATCTGTTACACATTTGCAATATCACCAGTCCTCCAGACATTGGGGGGTCCTGTCTCTCTCTTTCTGAGAGATAACGTGCACTGATTTTAAGTCATTATTTGTCTTTGGCTGAATGGTAAGGAGCAAGACTTGCACTTGGTAAGCTGGGCTTCAGTTCCAGGCAGGACTTTTATGTTGCCATATGTAGTCTTACGCTCCCTCAAAGCAGATATTGTTCATTGCCCTGCGTTTTTTTCACAAATGGATTTTTTTTTCATATAATGTGGGAGATGCAGTGTGATAGTTATATTTCATCTTAACGCTTCAAACAAGGGTGCTTCTCCCCCTTGGGATTGGGAGCACAGACCGTCAGGAAGTAGGAAGACAGAAGAGGGAAGGGTAAGAAAGACAGGGAGGTAAAGAAGGACGGTTGGAGAGACAAAGGTAGGAGAATGTGAGGGCAGCAGATGAATGAAAGTGTAAGGCAGGATGAAAAGGCGAAGGGTGGGCGTCAAGAGAGCGAGACAAAACTGTGTTGAGGACGTGAACACAAGTAAAGCTCACCAGGTGATTAGATACGATCAGAGCCATGTGTGGTTAAGCCGCAGCCCTGCTCCTGAACCTAACGTAACTTATTGACTTGTCGACCTTTTTAACAGAGCTCCTGAGGAAGTCTTCCTCATCAGCCCTAACAAATCTGCTCTGATTTAATGGCATACAGTACACCAATAAAACCAATGAGGCTGACATGAATGCAAATATAGGTGGCACCATCGTTCTGTTTAGACATTTCACTCCCTTTCATTAGGACGGCTGTGAGATTACTTACAATTTGAGGGAAAGATTGATGCAGCTGTTCCAAGAGAAAACCTTTTCTTTACATTTTAACAAGACAACAGCATAACGAGCAAACCACCAATGACACAAGCAGCAGGCTTTGCTTTTAAGATGTTTTCCCCAGGAAAGCTGTGTTCAGAGCATCCCCAAGGAAGCCACAGACACTAAAGCCAATTTGGAAAGCTGCCCAGACAAGCTGGGTAGAATTAATGATCTGTTAGGCATCGTGTAAACTGAAAGACATTGTTTGGACATGTAAGACTTTTTTTTACCTTAAAAACAAGCTCATTTAAAACATTCAATGTCAAGTTGTCTTTTTTTTGTATGTTTTTTTTGTGTGCACCTTCATTTTTTTGATTGCAACTCCACAAAGAAACTGGGGAGAGCAGTGTAAATCAGTAAGCCCTCAACCCTGGTCCTCAGGACCCACTGCCCTGCCTGTCTTCGATGTCCTCCTAGTCCAACACACCTGATTCAGATGAATGAACTTCCTCATCAAGTTCTTTACAAGTCTGTCAATGAGCCATTCATTTGATTCAGTGTGTGAAAGTAGTGTTGCTATGCAGGCCATTAGGTTCTGAGAACCGGAGTTGAGAAACACTGGTTTAAAGGATTCACCCATAATTGTATCTCAAAAGTACTCATCTGTCATGGTCATAGTTCATAGATGTTATGTACTCTGAATAAAATAGTTATGAGACTGTAATACTCAAAAACTCCCATTCATGGTCAGGAGATGTTGCAAAGGTTCAAACTAACCATTAAAATGAAATGAAAAGTGAATGGAGCATTGATTGGGGAAAACAGATTGGCTTGAATATCTCAGAAATTGTTCATCTTCCAAAAGTTTTACTCAGAATAATATTCTTAAAGAACACAAACAAAAATAAATCAACTGAAAATTAACTGATAAAAAAAGAGAAATAGAGAGATTAGAGAGAGTTTATAGAGATGCAGAGCAACACCTCTGACAGTAGATGGATGACAACCAAAAAGCCTCACTGGGGTCCATCTGTGCAATGTAAGAGCAGGAAACCCAATGGGACAATGGAATTCTGGAAATATGCTGGTAGGCTTGGGGAGTTTGAAATTCAGATGGTTGGGAATCCAACAGGAGCAGGATAGATTCATCCTTTCTTCCATCAACAATTCAGGTAACGGTGGCGTAATGAAGCCAGAAATATTTTCCAGTCAACCTTTGACCTCTTAGGTGAGCTGAAGGGTTTAAAATATGCTCACTTGGCACACAAGTATTATTGCTGACCACATAAAAGTATACACATCCTTTAATGGATACTTGTATTTGCATAAAATTAGACTCTTAAAAATAAATGCCATACTTTCTCATAGCCATTTATCAACCATGTTATCCACTACAATTTATTTGTATGAGGATTAAAACCATTTTTCTTTCAGAAGAGAAATCGAAATGAACTATTCCTTGTTAAAGGATCAATTTGGAACATACTGATCTGCCATCGACAAATGTCTTCACTCATACATGGTTAGCAATAATAATTGTAGCTACAAGTACTTTGATGGATAAGCTCCTCTGGCTTGCTTTCTTGAACATGAAAAGAACAAACAGTCTCCAAAGTTATCAACTCTCAGTCCCATGAGCCAAGTATCGTTCAGATGAGGAGATTTCAATTCTATTGGGAAAAAAAAGCATGATTGCATTTTCCTAGTTTTGGGATTAATGAAGTACTTTTCATTACCAGTTGAACACTGAAAGTTCTGGCCACAAATCTGTAACAACCATGTGATGTGACATGTTTTTACTTAAAAGTTATAAAGGTTGCAAAGTTTTGTTCTTGTTTTATCAAAACTAATTAAATGGCCTCAAACAGGAAGAAGAAATTTGCCACAAACTCTCTTAAAGGATACCTTCTTTTTTTTTCTCAACCTGGACTTTATTTCTAGGGAGTATATACGTGCATTTACTCACCGGGAAATTGCTGCACCACCTTGAGTTCTTCGGAAATAGTCGCGCAGGGGTACATCCAGTAGTAACAGACAAGACGGGGCAGTCACTATACAAGGAATTATCTGCAGCAAAACTCCTTAATTTTAGCCAATACTTTAAGTAGAATAAACGAACGAACGAGTACTATTGCCCCGTAGTTCAGATTTATTTTTTCCGTTAGCTATCAGGTTGTTCTACACTCTCGGGGCCGCGTTCCATGATGCGTCCTTAGTACAGCTGAGAAGAGCAGCCCGCTACCCAGACAACAAAAACACAATTCGCAAAACTCTGAACTCACAGGACAATAGTACTCGTTCGTCCGCTCATTCTACTTAAAGCATTGATGAAATGAAGGAAGTTAACTGTAGATAATTCCTTATAGTGACCGACCCGTCCCCCCCCCCCCCCCCCCCCTGCCATTTTACAGGATGTTCATAAAAGGGCGACCTCAACGTAATGTCTTCCGAAGGACTCAAAGTGATGCAGAAACTTTACGTGTGAGTAAATGCACTTATATACTCATAGAAATAAGGTCCAGGTTGAGAAAAAAAAAGTTGTCCCTTAAAACTGCAGCTGAAGAAAAATACAAAATGCTGCAAATTCCCAGCACGGAATCTATTTTCCTTTCTTTTCTTCAACTCTCTCTTCAGGAAGCTGGTTGACAAATCAAGTTGTCCAGAGGTGTCCAATTTGTCTGATGCTTCCACCTCCACGTAGCTGCTGAATGCCTTTTGAAGTCGTGAACACACTCAAAACCTGCAGAGCCCATTCACTGGAAATGTTCCCCTCATCAAAATATCTCTCATCCTAGGGAATCCAACCTGGGGAAGGAGAGCCAGAGAGCGGCGGGGTATGGGAAACAGACAAAACCAGAGGTGGGTGAGGCTTTACACAGGGAAGGATTTTGAAAGGCAAACTGAACTGTCACTCCGTTGGGAAATTGTGCAAGAAGATGAAATACTTGTAGTTTTCAGTGAGTGGCAGCTGTCTACAGTTTGCAGTGAAGAAGAAAACAAATCAAATGAGAGAAAGAAACAAAAACTGTCATGTTTTAGTAAACATTATTCTCTATGGCATGTTTTTGGTTTTTTTTTAAGGATGTTTTCAGGCATTTATTTTTCTTACTTTTAAAGCCATTATAGTGTTGTCCACTCATGCAAAAATATTATCTAGTAAGTGCTTTGTATTTTTTTTTATTGTTTTATAGTATCGTGTATTTTGAATTGTATTTTGGTCTTTAATTTACTTATACTATTGTAATATTGAAGATCCTTGGCTAAAGTCATGTTTATCGCATGCATATTTAAAAATGTAAAAACCAGGTTAAGATTTTCCATGTTCTGTCAGCGGGGGTCGCCAAGTCCAGACTCAAGAGCCACTATCCTTTATTTTTCAGATGCATTCCTCTCTAACACACCTGAAACAAAGAATGGCTTGTTTCCAGGCCCTCTGCAGAGCTGAATGATGTGTACATGAGGTTATTCAGGTTTGAGAAGTTTCATGATGTCCACGGCATCACGGATGTCCAAGTTGTCCAGTGTGTCGATACTACAGGCGTTACGATGGAGCAGTTGTTGGGCTCCTGTGGAAGAAGTTTGCAATCCGTCAGATCCGACCCCAGCAAGCGTACGTGCGCGCAGCACGTATTTAAACCTTCCTGGGTGGCTAAATTTAGCAGTGTGGACTAAACACTTGATATGCAGTGCCAGCCGGGCTTTCCTCACTGCCACATCCAAGTTTCTTGCATTGTTGATGACTACACCGATACCTTGTTATTTTCGTTCCAGCTGTCATTCTGCCACTGCCTCCTTTAGCACTTCAACTATGTTAGCCCCAGTATGTGACTCCAAAAGAGGTTGCGTCTGAATCACAAAGCTCAGCTTGCTCCCCACTCGGCATTAATCACATGAGCCGTTATGGTGATATAACTTTTGTGTGGCTCTAGATGTCCATCTGTGATAGGCACAGACACAGTATCAGCCCTAGAGAATCTCAATCACATGAGCTTTCACCTTCCGGTTGAGTTTTGGCATGACTGCCTGGCTGAAGTGCTGTTGTGACGGGTTTCTGTATCTTGGCTCCAGCGTGTTCAGCCACAATTGAAAGTCGTCATTTTCAATGACGTAAAATGGTCTCAAATTATTTCCAATAAAATGGTCCAATTGCCTTGGTAATTTCTTGCGCTCTTGCGTTGTTACGTTGGAAAGGAGATGCACATGGCCCTGTGGGAAAAGGGAAAAAAAAAAAAAAAAAAAAAAAAAAAAAAAAAAATAACTAAGCTTGGAAAGCTTAGTTCAATTTCTGTAGCCATACCCTGGCTTGATTACTGCCACACCTGTTCTCAATCAGGAAATCACTTATCAAATAGGACCTGCCCGATGAAGTGAAGTAGACCAAAAGATCCCCCTCAAAAAGCTAAACATCATGCTGTGATCCAAAGAAATTCAAGAACAAATTAGAAACAAAAGTACTTTAGATCTGTCAGTCTGGAAAAGGTTCCAAAGCCATTTCTAAAGCTTTGGGACTCCAGCGAACCACAGTGAGAGCCATTATCCACAAATGGTGAAAACATTGAACAGTGGTGAACCTTCTCAGGAGTGGCCGGCCGGCCAAAATGACCCCAAGAGCACAGCGATGACTCATCCAAGAGGTCACAAAAGACCCAGAACAACATCTAAGAGCTGAAGGCCTCACTTGCCTCAATTAAGGTCAGTGTTCATGACTCCACCATAAGAAAGAGACTTGGGGGCAAAAATGCCTGCATGGCAGAGTTCCAAGACCAAAAGCACTGCTGAGCAAAAAGAACATAAAGGCTCCTCTCATTTTAGCCAGAAAGCATCTTGATGATCCCCAAGACTTTTAGAATAATACTCTGTGGACTGACAAAAACAAAAAAAATAAAAAGTTGAACTTTCTGG
>JALJCO010013497.1:0-95965 GCA_023101725.1 Atherinomorus stipes | reverse complement strand
TGTCTCATCTGGGTGCAACTGTGGCGACGGCTAAGCGGCACAACGTGGAGAGACATTTCAGTACATGTCACAAAAGCTACCATGCTAACTACCCACCAGGCAGCGCACTACGGACGGGAAAAGCCCGTGAGTTAAAGGCAGCTTTGGGCAAACAGCAGTCTTTTTTTACGAGGCCAGTAAAAAACTCTCAAAAAGCAACTGAAGCCTCATTTAGAGCTACACATTTTTTGATAAAGAAAAAGAAGGCGTTCTCAGACGGGGGAGGTTCTCAAAGAAGCAATGATGATTATTGCGGACACTGTACTTAAAGACGAGAAGAATGGAACTGATGTCCTCTCCACTCTCTCCGATGTCCAGCTGGGGGCGAGCACGATGGCTAGAAGAGTGTCAGCTATGTCTGGGAACTTGACAGAGCAGCTCGACCGGGATCTGGCGAGGTGCAGTTGGTTTAGCATCCAGTGCGACGAGTCTGTGGACAACAGCAGTACTGTGCAGCTAATGATCTTTATTCGGATGGTATTTGATGATTTCTCCACTAAAGAAGAACTCCTGACACTACTGCCCCTGAAGACAACTACGAGGGGAGTTGACATTTATAACGCGGTGAAGAGTTTTTTTGCGGAGAAAAAAGTACCACTGCAAAAGCTGGTATCAGTGACTACAGACGGAGCTCCTGCTATGACCGGCCGGCATGCAGGATTCATTGCACACTGTAAAGGTGACAACACAGACTTCCCACCATTTCTACATTACCACTGCATCATTCACCAGCAGGCGATATGTGCCAAAGTGACCAGCTTTGAGCATGTGATGACTCCTGTCGTGAAGATCATAAACGGCATCCGCTCCAAAGCGAAACAGCACAGGACATTCAAGGTGCTATTGGAGGAGCTGTCAGCTGAATATGGTGACCTGTTACTGCACACAGAAATCCGATGGCTGAGCAGGGGACGGATTTTGCAACGTTTTTTGTCGCTTTTGGGTGAAATCAGAGAGTTCATGCAGTCCAAAGGTGAAGACACCTCTCTGCTGGAGGACACTGAGTGGATTCTTGACCTTGCATTTTTAACTGACATCACTGGGAAACTAAACCTTTTGAACTGTGAGCTGCAGGGCAAAGGTAAGACTGTTGCTGACATGATAAGCTCTGTAAATGCATTTAAAGCCAAGATGAGCATTTTCTCTCTGCATTTACAAAAGAAAAAAGGTGCTGCACTTTCCCTCTGTGCAGTCAGTGCTGAAAGACAATGCTTCTGCATCTGAGACTTTTGACAAAGCTGCAGAAAAGTACTCTCAAGTCATAAACAGAGTTGGGCAAGAGTTTGAGAACAGGTTTTGTGACTTTGATCAGCTTGAGCCATGTGTGTCATTCATTTCCAATCCTTTCATGCAAGTGGATACAACATGCATTGCTGAGAAACTAAGTGCAACGTTCAACTTGGATGTTGGACAGGTGGAGATTGAAATTGTAACATTGCAAAATGACCTCCACCTCAAAGCCAACCAGGCCGCATCAAACTTTTGGTGCCTTGCAGACACTGAAAAGTACAGTGGTGTATGCACAGCAGCCATGAAGGTTGCCAGCATGTTTGGTTCAACCTATCTGTGTGAATCAGCCTTTTCTGACATGAACTTCATTAAGAACAAACACAGAACCCGCCTCACTGATGCACATCTGCAAGAGACACTCAGAGTTGCAGTGTCAACTTACATCCCAGATTACAGTACACTGGTGAAGAGCATGCAATGCCAGGCCTCCCACTAACAAAGAAACAAATGCCAGATGTTGGAGGCAACATGTCAGTGCCATGGCAAAGATAGATTAAAATATTGAAATACTGTTACAGATGTGTTACTAAGTGTAACAGACGTGATGATTTGTTTCAATGGCTGCAAATGTAGTGATTAGTACAAATGTGATAAGATTTATTTTGAAAGGAGTAGATTTTTGTTAAATCTTACTTAATTGATAATTTGTACAAACATGGTTCGGAGTTTATGATTTGATACCTGAAGGTGGCTAGTAAAAATTGAAAAAGATTTCCTGCAAAATGTTGTGGAAGTGATCATTTGAAAATTAAACACTTGGATATTGCATATTGAAATGTATCTGTTTCCTACCTTGTTTAATCATACTGAAATAATTATTGTAATGGATCATTAACAATCAGTGTCTTCACATAGAATATCATTAATAATAATATAAAATTAAAGGTACACTGTGTAACTTTGTTATTTCAGAAGTGTATTATCAAAGTGGTAGCCCTTTGCATTACTCAGTGCCCTTGAAGTAGCTCTCAGTTTCAAAAAGGTTGGTGACCCCTGATCTAGAGTGATGTGTGAGTGTGGTGTACTGAACTTTGAAAGTACCAGAAAACATCAGCAGACATTTACAGTAGAATAAGCAGGTTAACCAGCTTAATTAGTGCAAAACAAACTATCTCTCTCTATAAAATGGCTTAAAACCATAGCAGACTCGTCCTCGAGGTCTTTAAGTTTATTTGCTGTAGGTTTATTCACACACATGCACATATATAAAGAGATACATCTCTAAAAGTGTACACTTCTTTTACAGTGGTACAGGTGTGAAAAGAAGCCAAAGCTTATATTAGGGTGCTCAGTTTTCTGCAAAGCTAAATAATGTGCAAAGAGGGGGGAAAAAAAAGGTTTTTGCAGAGGTGTTTCACGAGTGAACCAGAGATTTCACAGCTCACCATGGTGCAAAAAGCTGAGCACATGAGCACAAACACCATACGACAGAGGCAGCAGCCTGCAACGGGTTTTATTTGGCATGTAATCATGAAAATGGCATAAAATCAAGTCTTTGTGTGTGTTACCATTCTTATTTAAATTGATATATTTACTTAAAAACATTTAAATTTCCATATTTCAAAGACCCACAACAGAACTTTTAGCAGTTTTCTCAGTCACGCGGCCCCCCTATCAATGGCTAAACTAGCATCCATCTTGCATTGCACCTGTACTGTGAGCTCACTCCAGCAAGTAAAAGACAGTCTTATCTTCACTCTTCTTCTGTCCCTTCCCCCTCTTTCCTTTCCTCTCTTCCTCCGGTAATGTTTCCTTGCGTTTCTTTGCCAAATCCAACATGATGCGCGTTCAAAACACCCGCTGTGTTCGTATCTAGTTCATATCAGTTTGCTAGTTTGTGATGCGGTGCGCAACCAATAGTAGACTGCAACGTCACAGTCTACAGTCTACTATTCTACTTTTGCATCCCGGATGCAAAAGTTACAGAGTGCAGTTCCTGAGCCTCAGGACGCTGCTGGACAGCGACAGCTCAAAAATGTGCGTAATGAATGTTGGTGTGCCATCAAAATGAGTCAGAAACGCATATTTTTAAGTTCCAAAAGTTATGTTGTGGGTCTTTAAGTCCACAGTCAAGTTTTGAAAGATGCATCACAACAACATTTTTAAAAAATATTACTGTAATATGTTGTGTTGTTCATCTGAGGCTGTATTTACTTTGTATCAGGACCCAGTTAAAGCCCTTTCCTCTTCATTTCGAAAGCCGGATTATTTGAATATAACATCCCCCCCCCCCCCTAACCCCCCCCCCCTTCCCCCTCCCCCCCCTTAAAATCTCAGCCCCTTTCCGGGGCCCCCCCCTCAGTTGTGGGTTTCTTAATTTTTTGAATTAAGTAATTTTTTTCTTTTATTTATTTGGTCTTTCTTTTTTTTCAGAGTTCCTTTCCCTCTTTCTTACTTTTTCCCCTATTAAAAAATAGTCAGGAATCAACATCGTAAGGGTTCTTTAAACCAGAGTTGGTAATCCTGCTCAGAAACACTTTTTGTTACACTGGGTGAAATGGTCCTTCCATCCTGACAGTAGTCAATACATCATGTATTTATAAAAAGGAAGGAAAAAAGTCAGACCTCTGTGAGAGCTGCAGTTCTGTAAAAAAGGCAGGAATTGGTAATTCACAATTTACAGAAAGAACGAATTGATGCCTTTATGTCTCGTCTCTGTCCCTCCCTCTCACCATCCCCCGTGACGTGACCCCCCCTGTGCGGCGCTCACTATAAACAAATATAGCTAATGGACTGCTAGCTGCTGCTGCGCCAAAAAAAAAAAAAACAGATAAGGATTAAGTCTCGGAGGAGTTGACGTTTGCGGTGTGGACTTTTTACACTGCAGGAGGAGTTGGAGGTGAGTGGATTAAAGCTATTAAAAACGTGGTTTGTCAGCTGTTTACTATCAAGCTAACGAGCTATCCACTCGGCTGTTATCGTTAACTTGCTTGTAAAACATCGGCGCACACGTCCCTGCGCTCTGAAGGCGTGGTTTCAAGTGGTTTGTTTTTTTAAACTGTCACTTGCTCAAACTGTTTTTCCAACATTGCCAACCCTAGCTTTAAGACTATTTACATTATGTCCCAATATGAAAAAGAAGTGAAAGAGTGTAGCTTTTTCAGGCCTCTTTGTCCAGATCCTTTCTGACTGTTTGCACAGTCTTGTAACTTCAAGTCTGTGTGGCTGTCGTCTCTCCAGGAGCAGTTCTCTGATGACTGTCTGTTTAAAGAGAAGCTGGAGGAGAACCACTACACCACCTACTCATCCTACTCCCACCCAGGCAACTACCTGGCTCTTTCCCACAAAGGAGCGCTCAGGAGGGGCAACAGTGTTAACCCCAACCGAACCTGCACCCACTTCCTACCGAGAAGGACTCTGTGATGATTCACTTTCATCAGTCCCTTTTCCTCTGTGTGCTCGGAGATATTCTCATATTTTTAGTGCTGACTCGTGACTTTAGTTCTACATCCTGAAATCACTTTGACCCCCTGCTGGATCAAAGGTAATGGTGTAATGACCACTACCTCTCCATCTTTGACCATTTAGAACCAGGAAACAAATATAACACCCTTGGATCAAGGATCACATTTGAGCCCTAAAAAAGACTCAACATAAACATCAGTGAAAGACCAGTCGATCAGAGGAGACACACGACATCCTGAAGAGTTAAATGTGGATTTATCAAGATGTTAGAGCAGCTGACTTCTCAGGACTGAGATGCAATCTGCAGTTTGGGGGAAAAGATGGATCTCTGCAGATATGTAGAACAGTTCAATGTCTGAAGAAAGAAAGAAAAACATTGGATATTCTTGAAAACCTCAGAGAGATCATTATACTGTTAACTAACAAGTGTGAGAGAACACAGGTTCAGATCCAGGCAGATGAAGAAAGTCACCAGCAGGAAAATTCATCGTATTCAGAGATCAGCTGTTAAAAAACCTCTGATGAAACTGATGGCTCCGGCCCAAGTTTCATATACAGCCCATGCATGCTCCACAGATGTATGATGTACACTTCCCAATAGATATTGCACCAGTGGCTGAGTATACGCTGACTGACAATATTCTTTCCCTTTTTTAATGGGTTATATTTAAGCGTGTTGTGTATATACTGTATGTATGGGAACACTGATCTGTATACCTGTGTCTTGATGTGGACATTTGTGCCTTCAGTCTGATCCTAGTTGCATAAAATTAATGCACTGTTAGAATGACAGAGAGATAGTATCTGTACAAAAATGTGCATATTGTATTGTACTCTTCATATTGAAAACTTAATAAAAACTAAGTTTGAAAAAAAAAAAAAAAAAAAACTCTTATGAACAGCCGCAGGTATCTGAAGCTGCGGGTGAACCCTCTCCGTCCTCCAGAGGCTGCTGTTGTGTTTTAAACTGGATCTGGGCACATTTCAGAGGACACAGAAATACACAAAAAATCATTTTCTACCAGTTTTATCCACTTAATGATGCACTGGATGGACCAGATGGATGGAGGTTCTGGCTGGAGAGGGGAGAGCAAAGGGAGAGCCAGGTACACCTGGACTCTGAACTGGTTACCGGTCCATACGGACAGTTATATTACTATTGTTGTGTTTTTATTTGCAGTTGTTTTACTTGATTTTATCTGCTGTGAAGAACTTTGTACAACTTGTTTAGAAAAGTGTTAACGTGAATAAAGATCATTATTATTGTTGTTGTTGTTGTTATTAATATTATGTGTGTGGGTTTGACTGAATGAATCCTTTTAAAAGATGCTATATCTGAGGTGAGGTGTTGGAGCTGTCTGCAGGTAAATCTGCAGGATGCAGCCAGAGGGTGATTCCAGGAAATGACCACCACCCTTTATGTCTGACACACACACACACCCTCTTTCTCTCTCTCTCTCTCTCTCTCTCTCTCCCGGACTCTTTGGTGACACTGAAGTCTGTAACAGAATCCACAGTGAGAGCTGCAGAGTCACCTGATCCTCTCCCTGAGGCAGCACGCAGGTGCTCAGATGTCCCACTGCAGGTGTCAACACAGCAGGAGGGCAGCCATTAACACAGGGAGGGGTGCAGGTGGGGGGGGGGGCAGAGAGAGGAAGGAAGCAGGAGGAATAAGGTGTTGGACAGAGCACGGATGAGTGTGGACGATGGCAGGATGGAGGATGGCAACTTTGCGGACATCAGTACGTTGGACATAACTCACAGCTTATTTGAGGATTACTGTTTGTTTCCATCATTTTCTTTCTTTAGGCTTTACTCACCTCCATTTTCTTTGTCCTTCCCCCCTGTTCACTTTTCCTTTGCAGCTCCACTTACCCCTTTATCTCTATTTTCACAGATCCTGTTGCCGATACTGACTACACATCGTCTCCACCAACAGTAAGTCCAGTAATTCTCCAGGAAACTAAACGAGGGCTGGACTCCTCAGGAATAAAAGTTTTAGCTTTAAATCACTGAATACATCTCAAGATTTTTTTTTGCATTTTCTTCTATTTTCTTCAAATTTTATTTTCATCTAACATTTATTCAGCTCATGTTGTAGAAAACAATGTATATAAGACTATAGACTTGGTCTTGGAGGACCATGATCCTGCAAGTTATACAGTTTACCTGCCTACTCACCTGGATCAGATTATTGGGTCATGAACAGGCTAGTGAGGAACTTGAGAACAAGCAGTTGAGGAGCCTCATTTCACCTGAATCTGGTGTGTTTGAGCTGGAAAACAAATAAAACCTGCAGGAACTGCAAAATCTCCAGGACCCGGTTTGACATCCCTGGTATGGAGAATGGCTCCCTACGTCCCATCAGAGTGGACGAGTATCCAGACAGTGAGGTGTGAATAATCCTCCTAAAACTAAAGAACGTGAGCTGCTGAACCCTCACCAGGAAGTATCTGCTCCCATTTTACAACCAGAACCACCAGACTGGGCTGGGTCAGAGGATTGTGGTCCCGTTTGCTTCCATCTGATACTTTCTAGGTTTTATTTCCGTTCACAGGTAACAGCTCAACTAGTGATTGAAAGAATGGTCAGATGAATTATTGATGAACCCTCTTAGCTTTATCAGAAAGTGTTTTATAATCCCTAACAGAAAAAGCACACAAAATTAGTAAAATGATAAATACTGTCTTTATCCCAGAGGGTTTAGGGTAAGTTGTCACAAGGGGGAAAACACTTTTTCACACAATTGTAAATTCCTAGAAATGAGATCCAGGTTGAAAGAAACAAAAGTTATTCTTTAATAACCATTGGACACCATGCTATTTTCTCTGGGCCTGTGGCCACCCCTAAAAAAATCTCTGTAGACGCCCCTGTTTAAGTCTCTAGTTCTGCTGCCTCATGAAATGATTAAACTCTCCAGACTGATAGAAGATATGAGACATCTTGGTTCAGACATTGAAGGATCTCAGCTTCTTCCAGAAGTAGAGTCTGCTCTGATCTTTCTTCTAGATGCTTCTGTGTTGCATTTCCAGTCTAGTCTGTTGTCCGGCTATACTCAGAGGTTCTTTTATTCCTCCACCACTTCCACCTCCTCTCCCAGCATGTACTCAGTGCTTTGTTCCTCCCGTTCCTCCTGAAGTCAACAAGCATGTCTTCTGTTTTTACAAAAACTGAAAAAAAGAGTTGCGCATTCCAGTATCCCTCTTAGAAAAAACAGCATAGACCAGCTCTGAAATGATTCTGGTCTATCACTGGTTTTCTAGCAGGGATGTAGATTAAGGAAAACAGAGGTACTCGCATTTGAGTCATTTATTCAGCTTACATCACAGATGAAAATTACGCAACATGATGTCTTTGTCAGTGTTCAATTCTGACAAGATCAATCACAGAAAAGTACAACACCACTAAATGTTACACTGGTGTCAGCTTCAACTAATTGGTCTTTGTCCAGTCATCTTAGTCACACTATACGAGGCACTCACAGATATCACTTATGTTAAAAAATGCAACACTGAAATGAACAATCTCAGGCCAGGAAACATCTAACACTGAAATCCTCATGAAATTCATTTGTTGTCACAGTATTAGGTGTAAATATCATGTACATCTATCTCTGGGCCAGTTTCTTCCAAAGATCATCTCCTTTTGTTGGTGTTTCCACACTCTCATTTCAGAAAGCCTCAATGATACTGTATGGTTTGCATTTGCTTTGGCGTGATGTTTGCAGAATCCATATTTCCAGTGTGAATGGCTGTTTATGCTCTGATATACAGTATGTTGTTTGAGATGTTGTTTGGTTTGTCAACATATGCCAACCCAGAGTAATTTATAGAACACATGGGTGGATCTACTGTACAGTTGATAATTTTTTTAATTAGGTTTCTCTTTCTATAGTATGCTGGTGGCAAAAGGATTTGGTGTGAGTTGTATTTTTGCAACAGGCACAGTTTCCACATCTGTACATGCCTGATGTTGAGATATTGTCTTTTTTGCAGAAATCTTTCTGCACATGACCATATCTTTGATGATAGATGCTTTTCTGAAAGAGAAGATTGGTGGAGGGACATCTTTGAAAGTTTCCTTTGCTTGGAGTACATGCCAATGTCTCTTATTTCATTTGTGAAGCAAAATGATTGTATTTGTTAGAGCAGGTAAAAGCAGCTCCAGATGGGAGGTTGTATCAGTTGCCTGGCTCTCTTGACTGTACTTGTAGAATAGTCTCTTTCTTTAAACCAACTTTCCATAACAGTCTTTTGGACATCAAGGATAGCAGAATTAGAACATTACTCCATCTGAGTCTAAAAACTGGTCAACTGGTATATTATCCTTTAGATGTTTTGAATGATTACTTGATGCATAAAAATGTATTTACGCTGCATACATTGATCCTGATGATCCTTGTGTATCGTTATTTCCTTCTTTTTCATCCCTTTTTGTTTGTGCTCAAGATGAGGTGATTGACTGCACTCAGCCTCCTGTCGATTTACTGATATACCCCACAACTGCAGAGTAATCAAAGTATTTATGCAGAGTCATCAGAGTATTTCTGCAGATGACTGGACTCAGAGTTGTACTGGAAGTCTGAGGTGTACAGTGTGAAGAGGAATGGTGAGAGTACAGTTCCTTGTGGTGCTCCAGTGCTGCTGATAACCATCTCAGACACACAACCTTTCTGTCTCACAAACTGTGGTCTGTTTGTTAAGTAGTCATAAATCCAGGTGGTTGTGGAGAGATCCACCTGGACCTGATTTTTTAATTCTCAGGTTTTTTAACCACTGGCTAACCCATAACGATCAGTTAAATTATAAACCCGCTGTTAGCTAACTGACCGTTGAATGCGCATTTTTCAAGACATGGTTATTCATGCCTTCAGCTAACGACACCATCAAGCTTAAGAGTGTGGTTACCATAATAATTATTATCACGTGATATATATATATATATATATATATATATATATATATATATATATAACGTATATAATATGCATCACATAATAGTTATGTTAAACACATTTTTAAGTGTGTATACATATAGATAGATAGATAGATAGATAGATAGATAGATAGATAGATAGATAGATAGATAGATAGATAGATAGATAGATAGATAGATAGATAGATAGATAGATAGATAGATAGATAGATAGATAGATAGATAGATAGATAGATAGATAGATAGATAGATAGATAGATAGATAGATACTGTAAATCACTGCACGGCTGCACGGTGGCGTGGTGGTTAGCACCGCAGCCTCACAGTAAGACGGTCGCTAGTTTGATTCCCGGCTGGGGAGGGGGGTTCCCAGAGGGGGTTCGAACAATTTCAACAGTGGCCTTCCTGTGTGGAGTTTACATGTTCTCCCCGTGTATGTGTGGGTTCTCTCCGGGTTCTCCGGCTTCCTCCCACCATCCAAAGACATGTATGTTAGGTTAATTGGTCACTCTAAATTGTCCCTAGGAATGAATGTGAGTGTGAATGGTTGTCTGTCTCTCTGTGTTGGCCCTGTGACAGACTGGTGACCTGTCCAGGGTGTACCCCGCCTCTCGCCTAGGCCTAATAATAGCTGGGATAGGCTCCAGCAACCCATTCGACCCTGAACTGGATAAGCGGTACAGAAAATGACTGACTGTATATCACATAATGATAATTAGATTTATTTTTATTTATCCTTAAGAATATCTTAAGGATATTCTGAAAGTTTAATCAAAGGAAATATCTTCAATTCATTAATCTGTGGATCAGTTAGCCTTCATTTACAGTTGAGAGTGGTTTGCTTTTGTGACAGTTGACGGTCCTGTCACTATTCTTCCGAGTGATCATGGACCCTGGCTACTTAGCCAAGG
The DNA here is from genome assembly GCA_023101725.1 of Atherinomorus stipes. NCBI lineage: Eukaryota > Metazoa > Chordata > Actinopteri > Atheriniformes > Atherinidae > Atherinomorus > Atherinomorus stipes. The sequence goes on along the minus strand of JALJCO010013497.1, from coordinate 85,385 downwards.
GGATACCCCTTTGGCTGAATGGTTAGTGTGCATGACTGTCACCCGGGAGATACATTTATAGAGAGATATAGATATAGAATATTTTTTTACCTTTTTTTCACCTTTTTAATCTTTCATTTAGGATCTCCAAATAGAAGTGCCAGTACCAGAACAACCAAACTGTCTGAACATAGAAGTGGTCTCGGTGACAGAAGAGGACCTCCCTACTGTCGAGACCCCCAACACTCTGAATGTCAGCCCCCTTGGCAGTTTTGTTGAAGACGTAAAACCAGAAAAGGATCCAGCCAAACCTGCAGAACCGGAGTGTCCAGCAGCACCCAGCCCGACTATGCCCATCACCAAGGTGCAACCGTTCATCAATGGTGAGCCCGAATGAGCTGCAGGTGTTTGGTGTTCCATGAATCTGTGCAAAAGTCAAAGTCTTACAGTCTGTTTATGTTGAAGATATTTCACTGACACACAGCCTTACTTGGCTGAAAGTACATCTGTCCCAGATTAACTTAAAGGGGCATGACACATGTAAGGAAATGTTTTTCAGTTGTAACTAAATTCTGTAGCTGCTGCGGTGGGGAAAATATCAGAGCTAGCCCTAACGGTCACATTTCAAACACACATCTACATTTGTTGGGATTGAAGATGGATCAGCTTACCATCCTGAGCATTTCCCAACCAAAGCTGACAAAGTCACCTATTGAGAATTTTCTACACTATTAACCTCTTCCTCAAAAACTTCCCTGTAGAGGGGGCAGCTATGTACGGAAGAGGATTAGGGCCACTAGAAAAAAAAAAAAAAATCTGAGAAAAAAGTCAGAATTCTGACTTTAATCTCAGAATTCTGACTTTAATCTCAGAATTCTGAGAAAAAGTCAGAATTCTGACTTTAATCTCAGAATTCTGACTTTTTTCTCAGAATTCTGAGAAAAAGTCAGAATTCTGACTTTAATCTCAGAATTCTGACTTTTTCTCAGAATTCTGACTTTAATCTCAGAATTCTGACTTTAATCTCAGAATTCTGAGAAAAAGTCAGAATTCTGACTTTAATCTCAGAATTCTGACTTTTTTCTCAGAATTCTGACTTTTTTCTCAGAATTCTGAGATTAAAGTCAGAATTCTGAGAAAAAAAGTCAGAATTCTGACTTTAATCTCAGAATTCTGAGAAAAAAGTCAGAATTCTGAGAAAAGTCAGAATTCTGACTTTAATCTCAGAATTCTGAGAAAAAAGTCAGAATTCTGACTTTAATCTCAGAATTCTGACTTTTTTCTCAGAATTCTGACTTTAATCTCAGAATTCTGAGAAAAGTCAGAATTCTGACTTTTTCGGAAATTGGAAAAAAAAATCCAGAAATTTTTTCTTTTTTACTGTTCTGGAAAAAAGTTAGAATTCTGAGATTAAAGTCAGAATTCTGAGAAAAAAGTCAGAATTCTGAGATTAAAGTCAGAATTCTGACTTTTTTCTCAGAATTTTTTTTTTTTTTTTTAGTGGCCCTAATCCTCTTCCGTAGCTATGAGATCTTCACTTGTCTCAGCTTTCTTTTGAGACCACGATTATACATAGACCCTTGAAGTTACGAAGATATATTCATTTATTTTTGGTTCTGATTTTTGTAGGGTCATAAAAGTATGCCACAGAGATCCCGGGAAGACATGTGTTTTGTTGTCTTTATGATAGATGTTTATTAGCAGTATCATGTAATTTTAAATTTCTTTCTAATAAGGTTTTCTTTTCCATCAGATATTTTTTTTTATATTTCTTAATATTATATTTAATTTTTATTTGTTTTGTATATTTATTTGCTCTGAGGCAGCAATGCTAACCACCACACCACCGTGCAACCTCTTCCTGCTTAGTGAGAGTTATTATTGCTGGTAACAAGTAAATAGTATTTGGAAAATCATTTCTTTATGTCTTAAACTTTTACATCGACTAAAACATCCTCCTCACGTCCTCCTTATTTTTATTTTCTTTTGAAGTTTAGACCAAAGACACAACCACCGTTAGCACTGCTCTCTGCCACTAGCTAGTGCAAGCCAGAAATGCTAGCAGAGCAGGAACAGTCAATCACGTTAGCAAGAACTGAAAGAGGAGAGCCAATCATACCAGCTGAAATGGGTAATGACTTAAGTAGGGGTGTCATGATATCCACATCTCACGGAACGATACTAACACGATATTGAACCTCACAGTAAATTATTTATTGCACACAATAACAACAGTGACAATATAAAATACTTTGACCAGTCACCACCATTTGGCCAACTGGTAAGCGCGCGTGACTCTCACTTGGGCGTCTGTGGGATCAAATCCTGCCCGTTGCATACCTTGCCACAATCCCAACAATTACGGAATGTCCACAACCTCACAGAGGATGAAATCTGGATAGACTAGATTAGCGCATATCATAATAACCAGATGGGGAGGGACTGATGGGATAACATGGACATTTAAATTAGAACGGAACAGAGGGTGCTGCAAAGCACAATGGGAAATATGTAAATAAGCCCATCTACCGCAGACCAACCACAGTCTTCCCCTTTTCTGTGTTGCGCTATGATTTAGGTATATATGTGATCTGTATAAGTTTTGCTGGTGTTATAACAATAACTTGTTAAGATAACCTCTGAAATGAACTTTGAGATGTCCTCATTGGCGTTTTGTATGATACTACCAGAGTTATGGCTGCTGAGGCCCACCCCAAATACCACAGCTCATCCCATTGATGCCATGCCTGATTTTGGTTTCAGATTAATGGCTGTAATTATTGTTTCTTGTCCTTCTAACTATGGCTTTACTGTTATTCTGCCTTATTGGTGTTTTTTATGTGGCATGTTATTTGACAAAAGAATGCCTGATTTAAATATCGAACAATAAAAAATTAAAGAACTTTGCATAACATTTATTATGAGTTGTACCCTTAAAATTGCCAAATTATACATGAAATGGTAACAAAAACATGCACTAACCTTTTTTTTTTTTTAAAGATATTGTCTTTTTTTAGAATTAGATCCATTTCTTTTACACTCTCTCAGTTGAAACCGATGAGAATATAAAACTGAACAAAGAAAAGAAATACTTTTTTGCCATTGGTCAGTTTTTTGCAGGTGATCAAACTACTGTATTTTGGGTTTACATTACAGGACAATTACAGTAGTGACTGTGAATTTTCCCTCAATCCAGTGCAGTTTACAGTAGTGTACTGTATACATAAGTATTTCACAGTTGATAATACAGTAAAATACTGCCCAAATTTACAGAAATCTTTACATTGTACCTCATTTTTCAGTCCACAATATCTCCTCAACATGAAACAGACACCACAGCTTCACTGCCCATGTTTATTACTTCACAGCCAGCAGAGGATTTTATTAGCATCTGTGGCTGGTTGGGAGGTCATCTTCTAACCAGCAGCCTTCTGGTCAATATGTTGAAGTGTTCTTATCCCTCATACACTCATAAGCACTGTTAAATCCATTTTTTTCCTCCATAGAGGATGACTTGGAAAAAGGCTGGAAGACCAGAGTGCTTGCCCATCGCTTTGAGCTATTAATTGCTCTTTGCCTTATCTCAGGGATCACTCTTGCTCTCAGCATCGGCCTTGGAGGTAAGCTGCTCAGTCTTGTGTTAACTCCAAACATTAATGAAGCCTCTGCAGCATGTACTGCCTGTGCTCCATCAATATTTCATGCAGTCCTTACCTGTTACACAACTAATTCCAGCCTCACAGTGAAGTCAGAGAGTTGGAGGTCACTGACATGTTGTCCTCCACTTCCAGCTTTAATTTCATTTTCATTTTATCTCATGAAAGTAGGAACTAGAAAAAGAACATCTGAACAAGTTAACATTAATAAATCCATCATGTGCCTTGTTTATTATAATTCTGTTAGTCAGACATACTGCAAACTGTCAGTGAGAAAATACTCAATAAACTGAGTAATAGGAGATGTTTTTTAGAACAAATGTCCCAAACACAAAAAACTCAGCAAAGAAAATCAATAGAAATAATAATTAGTAAGCTTTATTCATCCTGAGCCATATCAGGAACTGCTGCCAGTTTTTCTGCAGTTGTCTGCGGAGTACACCTGCTTTACTCATCTACAAACAGCAAACACAGAAAAACACTCCCTGCATGATACAAAACAAACAAAAACAAAAGTCATTCAGTTCAGTTTTGTTTCTATAACATCAACACACAAGTCACCAAGACAGATTTAAACCAATTATATCATAACAACTGTGTTCATATCCACCTTATTCCTGAGCCGGGGAATAGAAACAATTACGGGATCAACTTCTTGTGTGATACCCGAAATAGGGCTTAGCCACTGGCTCACGGTGTAAGTTGTTGTTTCTAGTAGCAGTTTATTTGAACATTTCAACAAGAGTATTCATGACATTTCTAAACGATTGCTCCAGAAAAATGTACTTGCATGGCTCAGGAGCATGTTGCGCTGTTTGTGGTTGTACCAACAACCAAAGAAATTGTACATTTGTGGCTACAAGAGCGATGTGTACAACATGCACCTCGGTCTAAGAGAGGTGTGACTGCAAGGTTCCAGACTTCAACCAAGTGGTCCATTTTGCAACTCTAAATTAAATAACGAAAATAACTAAATAATAAAAAACTAAATAACTAAAGAATGTACATCTGCTTTGAAGTAGATAAGATTGTATCCCACATCTTTCAACAAAACATGACCAACTTATGCTGTCACTAAAGCCCCTTTTCCACTAGCACCTACTTAGCCTACCCTGCTTGACTCTACTCGGCTCCACTTGGCCCAAGTGGTTTTCCATCACCATCTGAAAAACGTGGATGTGGGTGTGGTCCTTTGTTTTTTCTTCTTTTTTCTGGAGAGTTTTTAGGTTAGGTGCTTCTATCTACTGTAGTGACATCACTGATGACTCGTCCAGGGAAGCCACTCCCTCGCCAATCAGTGACCTCTAGTCAGTAGACGTCACGTTTTTAGCCCCACTCAGCCCTGCTTGGAACCTCAGCAGAGTAGGTACAGATGTGGGCATGAAAAAGTTCCTCCTTTTTCTGCCAGAAGTGGTGCAGTAATAGTGCACCATTACTGCACTATCACTGGCTGAACGATTTGTCTCGCGAATACATCATTACGTACAGTATCCAAACTTGGGGTGTGGAAACGTCCTTGTTCCGGGCATTCATTTATGCTCTGAAATCGTTTCCCCTGGGCACGCAGGCGTTTCTCTGTGCAATTGAATTAGCGGACAAGTCGCCGGTAAGTGGCTGATAGGTGGCTGATAGGTGGCTGGCAGTCGGCTGGCAGTCGGCTGAAAGGAGAACTTTTTCATGCCCAGATCTGTATTGTAAAAGTATCTACTCAGCCCAGGAAACTCCCAGTGAAAAACCCTACAAACTGAGTAGAGGTGAGCCGAGTTGAGCTGAGTAGGTGCTAGTGGAAAAGGGGCATAAGTAGGTGATAAGCCTAGGATCTTTTAAGATTGTTCATTGGTTCACAGTCAAATAGGATAGAGCTAAGAAAAGTTGTTAAAAATGCTACTGTAAGTTATTTTTGGCCAGATTTTCATGTCATCCTTTCACCCATCTGTTTCACTAGGCAGAGGGATTGTAACGTTGTCCTATCCCAGCTGTGACAGCTGATGTTCCCACATAGTTTAGGGAAATTTTTTTAGATCAATAATCAGGAATTACATTCATCCAGTCTGGAAGAAACAAATCATGGACTAGTTTTCCTGCATCACTCTGAGACACGATGCTCCACATGTTGGGAATATTACGTGGGTGGAAGATGGTGGTCCTAGAGACCTGTTTTAATGTATATGTGAGTCAAAGGACAGATTCTGGTCCAGAATAACTCCAAAGTTCCTCTATGTAGTACTGGAAGCTGAGGTAAAGCCATCCAGAGTAATTCCATAGCGGAACAGTCTTCCTGAGACATTCATGTCCAAAGGCAGCAACCTCAGTCTGTCTAGGTTAGAAGGAGAAAACTCAAGTAGAACCAGGTCTTTATGGACATCTTTGTAATCTGACCTGCTGATTGGTTTCATAAGGCTTCATGGAGAAGAACAGTTGAGTATCATCTGGATAGCACTGAAAATGTATGCTTTGTTGTCTGATTATAATATCTAAATATAATTATGCTTTAGGTTTATGCTTTTCAAGGCTTCTTACTGTACAGTAAATCCTCACCCACTAAAGGAAGCCTGAATTACTGAAGGAGAAGACAAGACCACAACAACGAAGGAAGCCTGTACAATATAATAAGTATTAGTCTGAATCATAGACTGTATATAATTACTGGACGTAGCTTCCGGTCTCTTCTGAATAGAGAAATGTGAAGCCAGGTGGGCGTGTCTTACCGTCGCCATCTTGCCATGTCACGTACGTCGTCACTCCAGGAAAATACTAAAATGGGCACAGCGCGGCCGCGGGGCAAATGATTGACAGCTGACGTACTGTGGGCTAAACGCTAACTGAGCTAACACGAAACTAAGAGGAGCTAACAAAGATAAGGCTCCTAAGCGGCATGGTTAAGGTAAGACATGCTTGGACTTGCAATTCGCTGACTAAACACCGCCGTTGTGCGACTCTGTAACAAACTGAGACCTTATTAAGAGCAAAGAAGGAGCTAACTAGGAGCCTCCGGTCGGCAGGCGGAGCTTCCGGTCTGCCGCATGTCAATCATAAGGACAAGCCCTTAATTATGTGTAATTTGAAGAATAAATAACATCTAAACGAATGAGTTATAAAAAAATTCACCCCCCTCACAGTTGACATGAAGGTAAACTTGACCTAATAAACCTAAAATGATTTTTTGAACCAGGCTGTAAACCTGTTTATTTCTGCTGTGAAGTTGGCGTTTTTAACATGGGAGTCTATGGGGATTTGCTCGCTCTTGGAGCCAGCCCTAGCGGATGAAGGGAGGATTACACTATTTACAACGCGGAAGCGAGCTTCACTGTTCTGAGGCGGAGTTTGCCCCTTGGTCTGAATACAAAACCCTGAGGAACTCCATGACTTGCTCTGGTGTGTGAGCAAGACTCATCGTTTACACGAACAAAGTGGATTCCATTAGATTAATATGACTAATCTAGCTTGATGTGGTTCATTAGTCCCAGTAACATGTTCAAGCCTCTGAATGTTGAGATCCATCATAACAGATCCAACATACCAATTACTTTTGAGCCTTTTGTTGCTCCTGTTCCAACTTTTTACAGACGTGCTGCTGTCATCAGATTCACAATCATCTCATATTTTCCATGAAATGGTAAAATGTCTAAATTTCATCATCTGATTTGTTGTTTAAGTTTTACTGGAAAAAAATCTGGGTCTCAGTGGGACGGAACCACAGTAACTCTCCTTATTGTTAACCTGAAGAACCTCTGGTTTCTTCCCACAGTGGGTCTCAGCTGTGTGGGAAAGTATCGCTGTGGTTCTTCGTCTCAGTGTGTCCGTGCTTCAGCTCAGTGTGATGGGGTGGTCCACTGTGACAACCAGGATGACGAGCTCGGCTGTGGTGAGACCACACTGACAACAACACTCATGGACATCATACAGGCAGAAAACGATTTACAGTTTCTGAAATACTACGTTAGCTCTGCTCAAACTGAGTTCCTACTCTTTTGTAACTCAATGATTTTAACTGACAGTGTCACATTTGCTTTGAAAAAAGAATCCTGAAAGCTTAATGATCAGAATGAGTTTTAAATCATGTTCTTAATGACTGACATTAATGAGAAGTCTTTGGACGTATCAGGAGCTATGGAGAAGTTGGAACAGGAGGAAACACTGATGCACACATGTATAGTAGATTGTATGAGCAGACCTAAAGGCAACCTAAATGTTCAGGCTGATCTTTGGGTCCAGTTTTCTTTCATGGATCCATGGTATTCATAATCCAAAGCTCCATTTTCTGTGTGGTTTCTGCATATTGAGACAAAAAGAAACACAGCTGATGTGTTTCTGTAACACTGAAGTTTCAGACACATCATCAGCAATGATTCCTGGTGGTTCTGATTGCAAACATCAAGGCATCTTCACCCAGCCAAGGCTGACCTAAGGTTGGCCCTAACCAGGCTAGTTTCTGGTCCCCAACATGAGGTGGTGATGCTGCTGTAGTGGGCAGTGTCAACCCCTGAACAGCTTGCATTATGTTTTCCTATTTGATTAGGCAATGTCCTTTGCCTGTGTGTCTTGGGTATGTCTACATGTATATCACTTTTCCTTTGCATCGAAGTTTTTAATAGCTTTATAATTAAAAACAGATGTGTGTGAAAGGGGGTTTCTGTCTTTGGAGAATATAAACTGGATTCACACTGAGCTCAGCGGGACTTCAACAACTGTCTTAGGAGTCCATACAGACATCTGCAGATCCATTTTTTTTAGATGTATACTGACTTGTCAGTATACATGAAAAATATGAACCAGTATACTGGTTTTGATTCCCACACTAATGAGTTTTTCCTGTCTCTGTTTCACCCCTCTGCATGGTGAAAATGATGAATGTGGTGAACGTCTGGCTTGTGAATCAGTGCGTCTGAGTGGCCGAAGCTCTGTCCTGCAGGTTCAGAGAAGAGGCGAATGGAGGACCGTCTGTGCAGAGGACTGGAACAACTGGCTTGGCATTTCCGCCTGCAAGCAGCTGGGATACTCCAGGTCTTAACTCCACCTCACATTTAATATTTCCTTCTATTTTTTGTTGTTTTGAGCAGAATCAACATGCTACTTTGTGGTGGTAAATTCTTTCTCTGTGCTCACCTTCATGGTTGCTCAATTACTGATCTGGATTCTTTTTCTTTTGTTTACTTATTAAGCAAATATCTCAACAAGTGAGATATTTGCACCATGTGCACTAGGCCCACCATAGCTTTGCCCCTGGTTTACACATCCCATCTATGGTAAATGGAATGCACATATATAGTGCCTTTATAATCACATGTTGACCATTCACAATTTGGAGTGCACTCTAAGTTTTAGGAAATTCACTTTATTTCAACACTTTTTATGTTATACATGCAAACTAGTTTCCATGTGTCTTTTATATTCTGTGGATGATGATCAGTCCCGTTTTGTTGTCTGTTAGGTATGTGGAGTCCTTTTTTGTCTCTCAGACCTCCATTGAACAGAATCTTCAGACCACCCTGGTTTCCTTCAACAACAGTCAGTCAGAGATAATCAAGCTCCAAAACGCTGCTACCCACAGGTATGCAACAGCTGCAGTTTCTGAACAAATAAAAATATACATCCTGATACAAAACACCTATGTTTCCAGAGTAGTTTCTGCTGTTGTGTTCTTTTCACAGCTGCAGAACTTTTAGGCAGTTGGGCACTACAGCCTGGGGGAGTGACATGTTAAAAATTATGCAAACACATATTTTTCCATCTTCTACACAGTCTTTTAAAACATGTCAAGGGACGGTGTCTTGCCCTCTCAATTTTTATGAATTAATTCTGGTAAAAAACCTATCAAGAGAACCTGGTCTTTGGATGATGGTTGAAGTGTCTGTTGATTTTAACCTGGGAAAAATTCACAGAAGATATGTAGTTTCTTATGTAGGGAGGGGTAATTTTGAGGGTAGGGTGGATTCTAGTGAGTGACTGTATAAGATTTCTCTGTTTCTCGGCTGCTTGGGTTTTGTGTACAGCCTCTTTGCTTTGATCCTCCTGGACAAACTAATACAGACAGACTTTAAATGCTGTGATGTGCCCAGATTTTAGTGATGTATCATTCTCAGAAGAGCCGGCTCTGAGAGCCAATGCTTCATAGTGAATCAGAAGAGCCGGCTCCCAGTTTTTTAGGAGATAGCAGTACTTTGTTTCAACTTGCCACTCTGGAGGCCATGCGGCTTGTCAGATGTGAGCATATAGGTTTGTACAAATGTATGAAAACAGAGAGGAAGGCTATGTTCCATTGCAAGTAAAGACAGGGGTGAGGAGCATATGTGTGTGTGTGTGTGTGCATTGCGTTGTCTTGTAATTTGACCATGTGGCACCTGAAAGTTTAATTTTTTTGTTTTATTGTATTGTGTATCTTTTCTTCACCTGCCTAGGGACTACTGATGCAAATTAGCTTGTTAACTATAATCCAACATATATACCTCTGTTGCTACGTATGTTCATTAATATGTACTGTCCTTATCAAATAAACAAATAAATAAAAAGTTTGAAGATAGAATAAATGCACATAATTTTTAGGCTTCTCATAAAAATACTGAATTCAAAAAGTTTTTAACACACAAACCTTTAATTAATTGTAAAATTAAGGGAAAATCCTTTTTTTTTCCAAATTAGGGCTACAAATATCTTAAATTAAGAGCAGTTCGAAAGTCGAAAGAGCCAGCTCTTCTTTGGGAGCCGAATCAAAAGAGCCGGGTCTCTGAAAAGAGCTGAACTTCCCATCTCTACCAGATTTAAATGCCACATTACTGCTTATCATCAGTCGGTTAAGTCGGCTTTCGACTCAGCCAATTTCCTGATGTTGCTGACCACAGTCATAATTTATGCTATTGTTATGCTATTGTTAATGTAGATAATGACAGATGTGGGTGTTCTTGGAGGTTAGGAAAAGTGTTTATATGTTGCCCTTGAAATGTCCTGATTAGTAATATCAACTAGTGCTGCGATGGCTTCCTTTGGTCACATTCTGACACCTCTGATGATCAACCTGTCGTGTTTTACTCATAGGTTGACAGTTTTGTTACTCCTGGATGAAATATTCTCATATCAGTAGATTTACATGAACAAGTGTGATCCGAGTCCAGTTGAAATCAATAGCTGTTATACTGTATCAGGATTCTCCTGATACTCATGTTGTAGAGCTCTGTCATGGCTTCCTCAACTTAAGTACTCACTGGTACATAGACAGTCATTATGAAAACTACTGTCAGCTGGCTCAGCAAATAGAAGGGTTTGTCTTTAACACTTATGAACTACTTTAAAAAATTTGCTGTCACACTGCTTACTGTGGAGCAACAACAGTGGTGCCCCACGTGAGGCTGCATACTTTCCTGGAAACAACTCTATTTTCATTGAGAGAGACCACTGCAAGCATCAGTTTAAATACCATGTCACATCCATTAATTTAGTGCTTTTGTCCAAGGTAATTTACAACCAGGAAGAACTGGGTGGGTATTATAGGGTTCATTATCTTTTCTTTGCCATGTAGACTGGAAATGCAGAGAACTGGACCAGTGATCTCTTGATCACCATCTCTGCTTTTTCTTTACTTTTCCTAAATTTTTGACATTTGTACTTTTTGTTTTCCCTGTTTGAAATCAAACTAACACTGTATGTGAGGGCAGTACATTAAGAAGGTCTTTGCTATGAAATATTTTGGCTGATCATGAGGGTGCTGTATTAAGGGCTTGCATCAGTCAAAGAAGTACTCTTCTGCAGAGTATTTTCTTATTGATTTATAGTACTTGTGCGTGGATTCTGAGCTTCTCTGTGATTTGACTCTGCCTCCTGTGTTGCTACAGTAAGAGTCAGTGCAGATCAGGGATGGTGACCACTCTGAAATGTCTGGGTGAGAATGCACAGATATTTTTATTTGTTTGTTTTTTTTTTTAATCAAATTTATTTTATGATTTAACATGAGTGAAATAAGCATAGATGCTGTGGTGTGTGCAGATGTTTTTGCATGGTGTGGAGTGTCATTTAACTTACCAAAACTAGTGTTATTGTAGAATATAAAATTCATTTCAATATGAACAAGCAGCTGGTCACATAGCTCTGATTCTCAAAATGAGAGCGCTCTGACTGCTGTCCACAGCAGGTACGACTCTGGCTATTCAGAAGTCCTTAAAACAACCACACCTGAAGAAAAACTACAAAAAACTATGAAAGGGGGAAAAAATAATACTAATTAAAGGTAAATAAAACTAGAGTTTCATGTAATTTTCAAGTTTACATGAAACAGTGCATGTGCATGAGTGTGTTTCTTCATCAGGTTAATCACAGTTTAGGTTTAAAGATTACAAATTATGGTTTCTAGTACTTAGATATAAAGAAGAATAGAAACATTATTACAAAGAACAAAGAATATACATCTGGCTGTGGCGAAGTTTCAGTAACCAGAAAATAGAAAATATAAATATCTACACATTTAGACTACAGTGCATGTCACAATCTAGCTTTCAAACCAGAGATGGCAATGTTTCTTTATGTCTGTTTTTGTGTTGTGAAACACCACATAATGTGATGTAAAATAGAATAAAAATTGACAGTTTTGGTGAACTGTCTATGGTCTGTCCAAACTGTCCGTCCCAACTGTCCATCCATTGGTTTCTGATGAGCTGAAGTGAAGCTCCCACTGTCGCTATCTAAGGGCCCATTTATGCTCCCTTATGTACGTAAATGGCGACATCCATTTCATGCGTTGCCATGCGTCACCGTTTTCATACTTTCATGCGTCTTCTGCATTTTGATGATTTATATTTCAGTTTGTCCACAAGGCGGCAGTGCTGAGTTCATTGTTAATTTCCCTATTTTGATGTCAGTTTACACCGCTTGGTGTCAGTAACGTAGATGAGTATCTTTTCTGACACAGTTACACCTCTCCTCAAAAGCTCCAGCCATATCTACAGATGCTCTTCTCTGTTTGTTTGCCGTGTTCTTTCTCAGGGCTTTTTGGCATCAGTGGTTTTTGTGTTGTTTTCTTCCGGTTCTTGTTCTTCTTCTCTGGTTTGTTCCTGCATATCAGCTACACAGCTAAACACTGACCCAGGTGGTATTGCTCCGTCTCTGCGTTGAGTGATGGATGAACAAATACCTCGAAAACGCACCAAATCACATACATAACAGACGCAGACAACAGATGAAACTGTCCTTCCGTCTGCGTATCCGTCTCCTGCATCGAACATAAATGGGCTTTTAGTTGCATCGCGTATTGTCATTCCCTTTGAACACAAAAATGGGCAAAGAGAGAGGGGCTTTTAGCATAGGGGCGAATGATTGACACCCAGCGAACTCTCAGCTAAAAGCTAAACGAGATAACCCGGAGCTAACAGAAGCTAATGAAGATAGGCAGGCTAAAGGTAAGACACGCTGTTAGCCAACTGAATACCGTCATTGTGCTACTCTGCTACTGGCTAAGCCTTCTGGGGAGCAAACTGTCTATGTGGATTGACTCCCTTTTGGAGCCAGCCCCTAGTGGATTAGGGGGGAACAGCAGATTTTCCAGACTTCCGGGTGGCTTTATTTTTCTTCGCCAGCATTTGCCGCTTGGAACAGAATGAAGAAAAACTTGTAAAGAAAATTTGTGAAAGATGAGATGAGAACAAACCAGCAAAGTTGGAGGACAAGGTGTTCCTGTCCAAGTAAACCCTGTTAACTACGATGGCTGAGAAGTGCAAAACACATTTACATTTGAAAATACATTTAAAAAAACACAAGAACAAAATCCCAAAACAAATGAACCAAAGATGTGTCTTAACGGAAAGGGAATGTCTTAGATTTCATAAGTGAAGTGGCGATGATCTTTTAGTAAATGATTTGTCGTTAAGCTACTGCAGGAAGTCAATTGCGACAAGAACTGCTTCATGAAGGAAAACATTGTTCAGTTATCAAAAACTTAATGAAACATGTTCAGTAAATTTATTCAAAGTCCTTAAAGGATAAGCCGCCAATTTCCTGCATGCAACAAATATTTGTTTGTATTACTAGAGGAAGTCATCATCCAGAGTATTTAGGATGTTCCATTTCTGTTAAGAGCTGTTTTTTTCACTTGTTTTGGAATTTATTATTTGTGTTTTGCCACTTGTAGATATGTCTCAGCATTTGTGCAAGAGTTTTCTACTTTGTTAATTTCCTTTCTAAATGTTCAGGAATGTTTACAAATGTATATTTTTTAAACATCCCTGAACACACATGTAAATGTGTTTTGCACTTCTCAGCCACCATAGACAATTGCTGACATCATTGTGTAGGAAACATGGATGTACATCACTGTGACAGAAGCTGTCATGTGTTTATCAGTGTATTACATTTGTATTTTTTAAAGTTTATTATGAAAGATCTCTTTAAGCTAAAGTAAGAATATTCTAAAAATTACTATAATGTCATTCACCATTAGGGACAGTTTAATAAGAGTTTTTAACCTAAGCCTTATTTAAAAGCAAATTTGTTTAACCTGGGCATTAAATTTCTGAAGCTGTGATGTCCACAAGAGACAAAGCTGGATGCTGGTGATCTTCTGCTTTAAAAGCAGACATAATTCACTACTGGAAATCACTGCATGCACTCAGAAAGACTTCCAGAAATCACTGTCTGTGAACACATTTCACCCTGAAATCCACAAATGCAGGTTATGCTACACAATGGTAAACATCACCCTGTTCGGTCACATTTTAGGTGTGTTGTTTTTATTGGAAATGGGGTTGTATTTGCTGCTGATCAGCATGTTCCTGCACTCCAGCAGTATATTTCAGAGGAAGAGAACCTTCTCAGCCAAACACCAAGGAGGACTCACAACTATTTTTTTTTTTTCAGTAATAATAAAGCATCACAAATTTCCAAGGTTTTATTATGTTGTTTCCAAAGAAGAAGTTAAAAGTGATGTGATCACAGAAATTCCTGTGGTGATAAGTGGTGTGTAAACCTTCTGACTCACATAAGAGTCATACATCTGTCCTCAGAGTGTGGTGCCAGACCTCAGTACAACACACGTATTGTGGGAGGCAACATCTCTAAACCGGGTCAGTTCCCCTGGCAGGTCAGCCTTCACTTCAAGAGGGAACACCTGTGTGGAGGCTCCATCATATCATCAAGTTGGATCCTGACCGCAGCACATTGTGTTTATGGGTGAGTCACAGCCATGTTCATATATGTGTATATATATATATATATATATATATATATATATATATATATATATAGTGTATTCTGTTTTTATTGTCTTTTTATACAGTACACAACGTCCCAACTTGGAAGTCCTCAGGAGGACCCACTGCCCTGCATGTCTTCAATGTGATTCAGATTCATAATGTTCCTCATCAACTTCTTTGAAAGCCATTCATTTCATTTAGGTGTGAAAAATGAGGGTTGTCACCAAGACATGCAGGGCAGTGGGTCCTGAGGACTAGAGCCGGGAAACACTGTTCTATTGTACTCTGTTGTGTTTTTTAGGCAAGATAATAAATAACTGGATTTTGTCCTGAAATCTGTGGACAGGTTCGAGAACTCCTCCCTGTGGACGGTCCATGTTGGTCTGACGGACCAGCCAATCCATGGGGCTCAGTCTCTGGCTGTGAAGAGTATCATATACCCTTCCCGCTACCGGCCTAAAGGGCTGGACTACGACATTGCTCTGATGAAACTGGCCAGTCCGCTTGTTTTTAACGGTATCAGTGCACTCAGGCATTAATGATGCCAACTTTATTTTTTAAAAAAACAACTGTTTTCTGCTCATATGTTAGTCTGCAGCGTCCTGCAAGTTTCATAGTTTAACATTCAGACTTACTAGATGTGGATGAAATGTTGCTCCAGTCCAAACACAGAATCCATCCATCCATCCATCCATCCATGTGTCCAGTTTCTGCTCCATGCTGAGATATGCCAAGTTTCCAGCTAACAGCTCTTTGGGAATCCCCTTGTTGGTGCAAGAATCCTGTTTTCTGTTAGACTGTCGGATCTTTTCTTCTTTTAACATATAAAACTAAAGAAATGGGGGGAAATTATGTGTTGTTGTGACAAAGAGCCTTAATATGGTGCTATTATTATTTTTATTATTATTACCATTATTGTTGTTATTGCCGTTATTGTGTGGATGATACAGTAATATTCTCCTCTGAAGGCCTTGTGGAGCCAATCTGCCTGCCCAACTATGGGGAGGAGTTTAAAGAGGGCACCATGTGCTGGATCTCTGGCTGGGGATCAACAATTGAAAATGGTGAGTCTGAATATTTGTAATTTCATCCATTTACATTTTAATGTTTAGCTGGTGTTGTAACAACAACAACGAAACTATGGAAGCCGAGACGAGATCACACGTTTTCTTTTTCTTTCTTTCTTTGTTTTAAATCAATATCCAACCCCTCCTGTGTTTGTCCTGGTTTTTCTAGAGCTCTGGAGCTCTTACCACAATGTAAACAGTGAATTTCTTCTTCTACGCTTGCATTATCGGCAGAGTAGGCTCTGAACGCCGAGGCTTCCGTCGTTTCGTGATACGCATGTGCGCATGTGTGCGCATGTGCGCGCATGTGCGCGCTTCACTGAAGTAAACAATACTCCTTTTTAGGCCCTAAAAATATAGTAAATGACGTCGTTTCGAGTAAATTATGGACGCTACCCACTCAGGACACTTGGATTACATGGGACGAGCAGTATGGAGGAATATTGACAAGTTTTTGTGGACTTTTATGGACCTTTTTGGCTCGGACCCTGGCGAACTCTATTATATGAAAGTTGGGGGGAAACGAGAAGTCGTCCTGATCTCCGGCTGCATTTGACATAAAGTTGCATTAAAAAAGTGGTCCAGAGACTGTAAAACATCAAAAGCATAACAGTGGGCTCCAGACAGGGAAATAAGTTGAAATTAACAAAAGTAATAATAAATAAAAAAAATTCTATGAAAATCAAGACTTTGATTTTAAATTGTGCTTTGAAAGAAATATAAAAAACAAACAAACAAAATTTAAACAAGTGAACAAGCATGAAGGGGCTCCAAAGCAAAAATTTTGTTGAGCAACACTTTGAGGCAATCACTGCAATCAGGTGTTTTCTCTAATGTTCAAAAAGACTTATGCACCTTCTGACAGGTATTTTGGTCCACTGTTCATGGGAAACATGCTGTCTGGGACAGTTTTGTTTTGTTTGTTTTTTTGTTGTTGTTTTTTTCAAATTATTTTTTACAACCACGATTTAAAAACAATATTTTATTTCACTAAATTATAGTTTTGTCAATTTTGATTTATTTTTTATTATTTATTATTAGTTTCTTTATTGTCTACTATTGTCAATTTAGCCTTTCTTTTAATTGGAGGGTATGAATAATTTTGTGGACGACTGTAAAGCACTTTGAATCATGTTGTACATGAGATGTGATATAGAACTAAACTTGCCGTGGTTAACAGCCCCATTAGAAATATATTTGGAAATGTTGACTTTTTCAGTACTTTGTCATCATTGCACAGAAATCTCCAACTATGTATAATTTTCTGACATTATTAAACACAACACCCCCCTTCATAAGTTTGCTCAGAGCCAGTTTGTGATAGTCCATGTCTGAAATGTGAACTTTCCAGGCGAGACCAGCATAGTTCTGCGCTCAGCCGTGGTACCACTCATCTCAACAAAGACCTGCAACCGACCAGAGGTTTACAAGGGTTTAATCTCCCCCTGGATGATCTGTGCAGGATACCTGGAGGGAGGAGTTGACTCCTGTCAGGTACAAAGTTATAAGGCCAGGTGCATACATGGTTCTGGTGTCTTTAATAATAGTAACTTAGGTTTACATAGCAGCTTTCAAGAAATTTATGAATGCTTAACAACAAAACATCCATCCTTCTAATGTCTTTACCCTCATAATCCAATGCAGGCTTGCAGGATGTTGAAACCCATCCCAGTGGATGATTATTGTCATAATCAATTAAATTAAATGTAGTTCAGTCTAGTTTATTTATAAAACACCTTTTTACTTTACGTTTCAAGGGGCTTAAATGTTAAAGTAAAAACATTTTTTTGCATCCATCTAGTTTCATCATAAACAGTCGTGTGTCCACATGGTTTAGTGGACATATTAGTTTATAGTTTCAATGAATTTTTCTCACCTTAACCACATATTTTAAACCCTCATTTCAGCTTTGAATCAGAAAAGTAAATAAATGTAAAACTTGTGGAGGATAGATTCATTCTGTTGCTTAAAGATGAGAAGATTCAGTGCCTTTTATTACTGCTCAGTTCGGGTCATCGTGGAGTGATGGTGAACATGAGGCAACGTCATTCGTCGTACAAGAACTGCATCAAAGTAGAGAAATGAAACAACCGTAAACATAAACAGCAAAAATAAATGTCTTTACCAGGAAGCTACATTTTCTTCACAGCCAAGTTATTTTACAATTTATCTTGAGACAACATTGACAATTACAACACAACCGATCAGTTACTGTAGATCGTTCAGTTCATTCTAAGCTGTTTCAGTTTCATCGTATTCTGTTCTCAGTCTGTCGCTTCATTTAAGAGAACCTGAGCAAACAGACCGCATCACATCCTCTATCTGATCCGGTCCTCCACCCTGAGCTGGACAGGAAAAACTCCATCAGAACCAGAACCAGGAAGAAAACCTCATCAGAACCAGGCCAGGACCAGGAAGGAGAACCCCCATCAGAATCAAAACCAGAAGAGAGAACCTCCATCAGGAAAACTTCCATCAGGCCCAGAACCAGGAGGGAAAACCTCTATCAGAACCAGAACTAGGCAGAAAACCTCTATCAGAACCAGGCCAGGACCAGGGAGGAAAACCCCCATCAAAACCAGAACCAGGAGGGAAAACCTCATCAGAACCAGAACTAGGAAGAAAACCTCATTAGAACCAGGCCAGGACCAGGGAGGAAAACCCCCATCAGAACCAGAACCAGGAGGGAAAACCTGTATCAGAACCAGGCCAGGACCAGGCAGGAAAAACTCCATCAGAGCCAAAACCAATAAGAAAAACGTCCATCAGAACCAGAACCAAGAAGTAAAACCTCCAGCAGAACCAGGCCAGGACCAGGAAGGAAAACCCCCATCAGAATCAAAACCAGAAAAGAGAACCTCCATCAGGCCCAGAACCGGGAAGGAGGTCCATCTTTCTGGACCAGTTGGGGGTGGAGAGGACAGGAAATACGGGTCAACCAGCAGCAGAACTCTAAACCAGGGAAACCTGCTGAGGAAGAAGAAGAAGAAGAGAAAAACAAATGAATGACCATGTCAGATATAACTACATGGAGAGTAAAGAGATCAGAAAGGAGCCCAGTGCATCATGGGACGTCCCCCAGCAGCCTCGGCCTCTAGCAGCAGAACTAAAGGGATGGATCAGGGTCATCAAGCCAGACCTGACTACAAGATTTATCAGGAAGGAAAGTTTGAAAATGATCTGAAGGTAGAGAGATGGTCTGCTTCCTCAAGTCAAACTGGGAGCTTGTTCTGCTTCCTGAAGCTAGACTGGGAGCAGGTTAGCTTCCTGAAGCTAAACTGGGAGCTGGTTTAGCTTCCTGAAGCTAAACTGAGAGCAGGTTAGCTTCCTGAAGCTAAACTGGGAGCAGGTTTAGCTTCCTGAATATGCAAGGAGAAGAATTTTAATTCTATTCTGAATTTAACAGGAAGCCAATGAAGAGAAGATAAAACTGGAGAAATATGGTCTCTGTAGCTGCATATCACATAATATACATACCTATATATATATATATAAATTGTAGAGAAGAAACCTTTCTGTAGCTTGTTGAACACCCCTGATCTTCCTATAAGGTCAAACAGAGCAAAACCAGAAGCAAAGGTCAGATAAGGAATACCACATGGATGTAAATCAGATACAGAACTACAGCAGATATAAGCTACATGTCTTCTCCTCCATCCTCCAGCGTGTCGTTTCCATCACAGATCAGAGATGAAATTCTGAGAACATGTGAGGTTGACGTTAGACCCTTCTCCTCACATTTAAACTATAATTATACATTATTCATCCAATAACTTGTTTCTCCTTCTCTAAAATACTCTAAACAGGGTTCCTGCAGGATCTTAAAAAGTCTTAAAAGCCTTAAATTTATAAATCTGCATTTAATACCTTAAAAAGTCCTTAAATTTGACAGTTGTGCTATTAAATTTCATATGGTAGGTCATAAATTATCTTGCGCCCCCAACAGATTTTATATTAGCCAATCAGGAAGAGATCTGAGCAGGTCTTTGCACAAGCCTCACCAGTCTGAATGAGGTTTGTGTGAACATCTTGTTTACTTTTTGGAAGAACATTTCAAACCGCTTAGCAATGATAAACATAGGTCATGATGGCCAAAAGTTGTTTAATATACCTTTTTTGACAATGTCTTTGTAAACGTAGAAGGATCTGTGTTTCTGCCAGTGTGGCCGTGAAATGGGCATTAAATTCTGTTTCAAGTGGTCTTAAAAAGTCTTAAATTTAACTTCTTAAAACCCGTAGAAACCCTGTCTAAAGGTACACAGAATTTACTAAATAATCTCATCTGTTACTTAGTTTCAGAACTACATGTTAAAAATGGAAATTTACAGCGTTAGTTGTGGGCTGTTTGATGTTAACATGTTGGTTAACATGTTAGTTGACATGTTTAACAGCCACTCAGTGGCTTCCAGCCCCTGATATGTGTGCGCGCAGGTTATTCTGACACACATTAAATACACAGTGTGGGAATTACTGACATCTAGTGGTACATTTTACATTTTCTGTCATTGACCTTTGATTTTTGTTTCATGTTGCACCTTTAAATTCCCCAGTCACAGCTTTCTGGGGATTTTACATGATCTTGGTGGCATCTGGAGATCTGACTTCCTTGTGTGTGTCCTCAGGGGGACAGCGGGGGTCCTCTTGCCTGTGAAGACTCATCGGTGTGGAAGCTGGTTGGGACGACCAGCTGGGGGATAGGATGCGCTCTGGAGAACAAACCAGGCGTCTACACTCGCATCACAAAGTCACTCAGCTGGATCCACCAACAGATGGAGGTCAGCACAGAGAAAACTGAAACTTATTTCAGGACCTGACCTGGAAAAGGTTTGGTCTCCGGTGAATTTAGCTGAGTTACCTCCAGCTGAACAGACAGGACACACAGTCCACATTAGATTATAAAAACTGGAATTAAGAATACAAGAGTGAGTCTGTGTATGACCTTTGCAGTCTGTACTAGATGGTCTTTGAGGTAAAATTAAGTTATTATAACCTTATTAACATTTCTATCATTGCGACGTCCAGCAGGGAAAAGGTCCCAACGGAGGTGTGTTTTTGTCAGTTTAAAGTTGATAAGCATCACTGACAGAAACAAAACAACTTTTTACAGACGTGTTGCTGCCATCAGATTCACATTCTGCTCATATTTTCCATCAAATGGTAAAAATCTCTCTGTTTCATCAAATGATTATATTTTTAGATTTTACAGGAAATAAAATATGTTAAGGTTAGGGATGCACGACATAATCAGCCACCTATCAGACATCGGCCACCCCACCGATATTTAACTGATATTTAAACAATATTTAAACGATCAACCAACTGTTTCTAAAGTCTAAAAAGAAAACAAAAACTTCTTTTTTACAGACTTTAAAACTTCTACAGACTAGGGGTGGGAAAAATATTGATACACTCAAATTTCGCAATATTTTCATATGCTGATATTATATTGACATTAAAAATGCGGCATCGATCTATTTTACTAATGAAATCTCGCGATATTTCATCATTCTGTTACAAAATTTCACGAGAATTCACGAAAATTTCGCAATATTTTCATATACTGATATCAAATTGATATTTAAAAACGCAACATTGACCTATTTTACTCACGAAATCTTGCAAGAATTCACAAAATATTGCAAGTTTTTAACAGAACAATGAAATGTCACAAGATTTTTTAACTAAAATAAATTGATGGCGCGTTTTTAAATATCAATGTGATATCGGCATATGAAAATATCGCGATATTTCAATGTATCAATATTTTTTCCCACCCCTATTTTTCAAAATGTCGGAAACGGATAACAAAACTGCTTTTTGCAATGACTACTTATTTTTTCAGCTCTAATATCGGTGTCGATATCAGTTATCAGCCACATGAGTTTTAAAATATCGGCATATTGGATATCGGCCAAAATTCAAATATCGTGCATCCCTAGTTGAGGTTTATAAAAAATACACACTTGTACATTTTCTAACTTCACCTGCAGCATCATGGTGTTAGCATAGCTCTGTTTCCTGATTTATGTTCCATTTTATGTAAACCTTTGTAATCCTGAAAACTCCTCAAGCACCTCCATAAATGTGCTTTGAGACAGCACAGAGAACACCCAGCATCTTTTGCTATCACGTTTTGTGTCTTTCCCACCTTGTGCTGGGAGTCAATGATGGTTTTCTGCACAACTGTCAGATCAGTAGTCTTCCCCATGATTGTGAATTCTTCTAAACCAAGACAGGGACTTTTTTTTAAAGGCTTGGGGCACTTATGCAGATGTTTTGGATTACTTACCTGATTAGAATGTGACACTCTGAACCTACAATACTGGAGCTTTTCACAGTCTTCTAATTTTTTTGAGTTTTTTTATTAGAGGTTTTCTAAAGCTGCAAGTCCTAATCAGCAACATCCAAACAAACAAAAGCTTGAAATATATTGATTCACAAATTTGTCTAAACAATATGTAAATTGCACCTTTTAAGTTGAATTACAGAAATACGTGAATTTTTTCAGGATATTCTAATTTTTGGGGTATAACCTATATATATATATATATATATATATATATATATATATATGCTAAAGGATGCTTGGTGTTTTGAGGGTTAATGAACCTGTGAAATGTTTTAGTTAAGTCTTTATCTCCGTCCTGCCTCTGTGGTGTGTTTACTGTCCAGCTTCATGTCTAACTGCTGCTGTTTGTTCATTTCTCCACTTTCTGTTTCAGAGAGAAGAGGCTAAAAGTTTAACATCTCACTGAACTGACAACTGACCATCTTCTGCTGCAGCTGTAAATCCTGAGAAGACGAGCGGCAACACACCAGAACCTCTGAACTTGTCAAATCCAGTTTGGGTGGAGAGCTAAAGAGACACGTGCACGGCAGAGTTAGGCATCGTTTATTCCAAAATAGAAAGCTCTAAGGCAAAACAGAGAAATGTGAACAATGCTTCATAAAAAGCAGGACAGACCGAGTGGAGAACAGAAGTCAGTGATGGATGACCTGGTTTACAAACCCCGTCACTGCAGATGGCATCCAGGAAATTATTACAGTCATTCCAACCAGAGGCATCTCGGTCTGTGCGTTATCAACAACTGTCCCTACATGTGACTGTAGTGGGGGCGACTGATGGACTGCAGAGCTTCATCTCAGTCCTTCATGCAGGCAGAACTTCCAGAACTTCAGAGTCCATGTTCAGAAATAAAAGCTGAATTCGTGCAAACAGTCCTCTGCTTCCTGCTGTGTGGTTGGCGCTGTGTCGGGGAGAAAATGATTGACGATGTGGGGAAATCATGATTTCAAACCCATGAGTGCTGCAGCCAGGGTACGATGCAGAATCAATTCTTCATAAACTGCTGTACACAAAGTCAAATCTACAGTATTCTGCAGTGTAGTGTGTTTTTCATCAACTTTCTGTTTGTGCTTCTTGGCAAGAACTCCTTAGAAAACATCAGAGATAAGGCCTTGTTAGTATTTTAACTTCAAAACCAATTTAAATAGCAATTTTCATCAGCATTCACTTCTTTTTCTGGTTTTTAGAAAACTTCAAAGAACCCTGGAAAACAGAGTTTCTAACTTTCATTAGGAATCTGTACATAAATATTCCTTACAAAACAGAACACAAAATGAGACTAAAACACTAATTTCATATGTTTGTATAGAAAAATAAGCATCTCTAATCTTTTTTTTTGTTGCTTTTTTCCTCTCTCGCTCTGTGAGAGTCGGACCGGGGAGTGCGCACGTCTACTCAAAAACACCAGCATGCAAAAAGTGAAGACAAACCATAACACACATAAATCCAAATGTTGGCATCCAAACTGAGATCAGAGTTCAAACGGGACGAGGAACAAGGAAAACAAAAGTCCATATTTATTAACGGAGCATCCAAATCTGCTTCTGGTGTTTTCAACACGTCTTTTCTTTTTGATTTAATCTTTTTGAGCTTAAATATACAAAAAGTGCACTCGCCTACATCAACACATAAAAAAGTGTTTCTGAAGAGAAACTCCTGATGTGCAGACTGCAGGGCTGGAAGAGTTCGGGAACGTCCTGTGCTCTCTGGAAACTCGTGGTTCTGATGTGTCGGCCTACTTACGCTCATCCTGTGTGTGTGTGTGTGTATCAGTGTGTCCTCTACTGCAAGGAGTCGCTGTTGTCCAGGCCCAGCCCAGCCATGTCCGCGTCATCGTCCTCGTCTACGCTGTCTCCTGACTCGTCCTCGCTGTGTCCTCCCAGCATCACCTGCTGCACCGCCAGCGTGGCGCCGTCCGACGTCAGGCTCTGCAGACCCTCCATGTTCATGGTCACCATGGTACCTGAGGAGGAGCACATGACCGCTGATGTCACACATCTGATAACACTGACAAACCTGATGTCGTCAGACAGGCGGCGAGGTCGTACCGTCGGGCATGGTGACCTGCTGCTGGGCTCCGCCTCCGGCTGCGATGGAGTCGGGCCAGAAGCGCTGCAGTGGACGGTTCTGAGGTGTCTTCTTCTTGGCTTTAGGCGTCTCAGAAGAGCTAGCGTCCAACATGGGCTGTAAGATCCGTCTCCGTGCATTTATAAACCTGGAAACACGACATCAGTCAGACTAGCTCTGGTCTGCACGGACTTCGTTTGGACAGTTCCACCTCTGGTAGCAAACTAACTTTCCAAAACACCATCAACCTTTTTACCTCCGCCAAGGAGTGGCAGGGGTCATGTCATCGCCAGCGTTTGACTGTTTGTTAGCAAAATAACTAAAAAAGTACTTAACAGATTTGGATAAAGTTTTCAAGGAATGCTGAAAATGGAACAAGGAACTGATTAAATTTGGGTGTTGATCCGGATCACTGTTTGGATCCAGAAATAATCAGGTTAACGATTTGGTTAAATTTACCCAGTCACTTTGTTGTAATTGATCAGAAACATAATAAGGACCACAGATGGCAGAATATCGTTGTACACTGTGCACTGTGTAATCACAAGAGAATGCAGGGCATCATTGTAGTTTATTTCCAGGTCTAAATAAAATTAAATCAAAACTCTCCTATGTTCCATCAGTGAGTTTGTAATAAATACGCGCACATGGTGGTGTTTGTTTATATCAGAAATCACTGTCTTTTCTTCTCTGCAACAAAATTCATTCTGATCAAACGTGATGCATGTAAAAACGCGCTTTATCACAGTAACTCTTTCAGGATCATGTTAACAGTACAGTTCTGATCAGAACTGTAACCCGATCAAAGAAATCTTGCACATTTTAACATCATATAAACATGGCTACTGATGGAGCAGATGAAGAATTCTGATGAAAAAGAATGAATGTCCAAATTAATTTAGTGAGAGAGGTTACTTTTGTTTTACCTCAGAGCTCAAAGTTAAATAAAGGTTGATTTAAGGAGACAAACGTACCAGTTATTGACCTGCAGTAGGGTCAGGTTTGTCTGAGAGGCGATCTGTTTCTTCTCATCCTCTGTTGGATATGGATGCTGTAAGGGAGGACAAACAGGAAATGCTTTTTATAGGGTGATGATGTCATATTAGCTGATGATGTCATGGACACACACTCACCCCGATGTGCTGGAAGAGCCACGAGCGCATGACGTTGGTGGCGTGTTTGGGAAGAACGCCACGCTTGTTCTTGGTGGAGCTGTCGTCGTGATTGAACAGATTCAGGTCCTGATGGAACTGCAGCTGGAGCTGAAAGATGGGTCCAGATCAAACCAGGTTAACTACACAACCAGATTAACTCAAACCAGGTTAACTAAAGCCAGATTAACTCAGACCAGGTAAACCAACTCAGAGACTGTGGATGATCAGGAGAACATCTGACTGTGGTATAAATTCTGTTGGACTTCCAGCCTTCGTAAACTCAGACCCTGTTTACACGACAACACAGAAAATGCAAAACTCTTTCCTACGAGTTTTTGAAAAAAAAAAAATCCCATTTACACAACATGAAAACTATCTCTGTGCAGAGAAAACACAAACATGACCAGAAACCAGGTAGAGTGCATATCAAGTTTCTAATGGGCAGAGAAACTTTTCAACCACACGTCCAACTGTGCACCAAATACTGATAAAGATGGAAAAAACAACACAACGACAGAAGCAGGGCTGCCACAAATGATTATTTAGATAATCGACTAGTCACCGACTATTTTGGCATTTAGTCGACTTATCGGATTACTTGTAAACTGTAGCATATTTGCCAAAAAATATCGATACACTGAAATATCGCAATATTTTCATATGCAGATTTCATATAGATATTCAAAAATGTGATACTGATCTATTTTACCAACGAAATCTTGTGAGATTTCGTGTTTCACCGTTTTCATTAGTAAAAAAGATCAATGCCACATTTTTAAATATCGATATGATATCAGCAAATGAAAATATTGCGATATTTCAGTGTATCGATATTTTTTCCCAGCCCTACTATTTACCGTACCAGTCAAAAGTTTGGACACTTTCTCAGTGGATCTAATGGATCTTATCGACCCACTTTTTCAAACTGCTTTCTCTCTTAGACCTGCCGAGGTATGAATACTTAAATGCAGAGTGACATGAAAGACGTCGTCGTTTATAAATCACGGGAACAATGTTGGAGGCAGTGTGGAAACAAGAATGCATACCACTCCCATATCTTTTGGTTATGTCCAAAACTTAAAACATTTTGGGATAGTGTGTGTTTTACTATTAATAAGATTCTGGGTTATAAAATACCCAATAATGTTATGACTTTATATTTCTGTGTCTTGAAAGAGGATGCTACGTGTAAGAAAGACTGGTACTTATGTAAAATACTTTTGATGGCTTGTAAAAAAAAATACTATCACTAAGAGCTGGTATAAAACTAGACTCCCATCTCTTGGTGAATGGAGGGATAAGGTTAAGGAAATTTATATAATGGAGAAAATTACTTTTAACTTGAGGAACAACTTTTGATGAGAAATGGGAGAAATGGACTGCTTTTATTCAAAGAAAAGACGCTACTAACTGACTAATTCTAAAGCACATTGGAAATAGAGCGCCTTTACTTCAACGTTGATGCTCCCCCAATATTTTGTTTGTAATGTTTACAATTTTCTATTTATTGTACTTTCAAATAAAACCAACAAAATAAAAAAAGAGTATAAAAAAAGAAAGATCCCTGCTACTGCCCGGACCCGCGTTGCACTGTCAGAAAATTTCACTCTGGAGTCCATTGTCAGATATTAGTGTTTTTCCCCCGCAATACTCTGCTACAGTGTAAATGAGAGTCCAGAGTGCAACAAGACTTGAATTTTACTGCCTCCGCGTTGTCATGTAAACAGGGCCTGAGATGGAGGACTGAAGAGGACTCTGAGCATCCCAACAGTTCTGAAGACTGGCTCACTTCTTCAGTTCCAAGTGGCTGTTTGAGGAACTGCAATAGTTTTCATCTTATCAGCTCAGATTACTGATCCACTCCAGCGTCTGTCAGACTACCGGTCTCAGAGCATCACTGCCTCAACAGCATCATCTGTTAAAGCTGAAATTATTTAGATTTACACAATCTGGTCTATGCCAAAGTCATTTTTGTTAACCTTTTTTTTTTTTGACTCGATTTTCTCTTTAAGCCCACACCTCCATCCAGACTGAGACTGCATCACACACGGATGTCCTACCTGATTGTTTTGGACGCGTATTGTCCCTGGGGACAGAGCCTGGGTTACCACCTGGCCCTGAGGAGTCACCACTGTGACTGGCTGGTAAACTGTTCCTCCTGAAACACAAACACAGAAAAGTTCAAACTTCCCACTGGTGTATGACATCACCACAACTACAGAGGGAGGAGGTGTTGCCAAGGGGACATACCTGCAACCACCTGGGTAGGGTTGACCGTTGTCACGGTTACGTTCCCTTGCTGAAGGGCCGATGCCGGCACCATGATCTGACCCTGGGGACTGATGGTCCCTGAGATGGAGCTAGGGGTCTGCAGATGAGCGCGTGAACACGATGTTTCAGATTCCAGCTGACTTTCATTTAACCTGGAGCTGAAACTGAAGACATCACACACCTGAGTCTTGGTGGGTGAAAAGTTCTGGCCCTGAACGGGGGAGTAGGGGCTTCCTGGATCTCCACTCAGCAGAGTCTCACTGTTCATCTTGGTCTTCAGGCAGGCGATGTAGCGGCTGCAGAAGTCCTTACACAGATCGCTCACCTTCTCCAGCTCCAGCAGGTGGATCCGCAGAACCTGGATGGCTTTAACCATCTGAGAAAGAAAATCCATTAGAACCCACGAACAAGAGACATGAGTGCTGATCATGTTCATCCGCCCTCATCAACCACGTGGAAACATTCTGTCATCAGAACTGAAGCCAATAAATGGAAAGCAAAACACTGATCAGCTGTGGGACTCCAGATAAGAACCAGGTATGTTAGGTTGTGGTGGCCCACTCATCACCAGCATCTCCACATTTCACCGGAGGGAATTTTCCTACCAGACAAAGTTTGGATTACATCCTTCTCCTGAGCAGCTCCACGGTTTGTGAGACATTTACATGTTTCAAAATAAGTTTGACCAGTTTATGTTCTCTGTGAGGAAATCTACCACAAACTGAGCCATGAACCCAACTTGCTTCCACAAACCCCAACTCATTTCCACAAAGCCCAACTAGTTTCTTTGAAAGGGTGGGCAATACTGCCTTTTAGTAATATCCTGATATTTTTATGGCATGTTGATATTTTACCTTAGCCTTGATTTAATGCTTTTAAGCATGTAATCACATCAGTAAGACTCAGTGTCTATATTAAACCATTACTGTTCGTACGGCATTAATATATGCTGATTTAAAGCATTCGTGTCAAAAAGGGTGAAATCATAACTAAATAAAACTGATCAAAATTGTATTTATTGAACAGTTAAAGCAGTGGCAGAAACATCATGTCATCTAAAACAAAATAAAGTGCCTACAACTACCTTTTGTGGCGATGCTTTTGCAACATATTTTGACATATGACAGTTATTTGGTCAACATCCTCTCTCCGGTATCCAAACCACCACCAGATGATGGATCCTGGACTATTTTTCTTCAGGGCGAATTCTTCCTCCTCCATTTTTTTTTTTATAACTCACACTGCTGCCACTGCTACATGAACTCTCTGCCAGAGAAGCTGCTACATGCTGCCGGGCATATGACGTAGCACGTAGCATGTGATGTACGTAACTAGGTGTGCTTGTTTTGTCTCTCTGTGCAGAGCAGAGACGAGGAGGAGAAAACCCCGTCCGCAACTAAAAACAACTGAATACTTGAATATATCCCACAGGGGACAGGCCGTGATACCTCAAGTATATTCAACATAACTACCAGCCCTATTTCCTTGAACCCAACATTTCCATAAACCCCGATTAGAGTTGTTCCGACACCAATGTGTTAGAAATGTCTCCAATACTGCTAAAAATGCTGGTATCGGTGAGTACTGGGGTTCAGGCATCGATCCGATATCACATCATTTATTAAAATAGGAATCTATTTACTAATTAGCTCTGACAGTTCTTCTTCGCTGCTTTTAAAATAGCAGGCTGCAGACATCAGCACAGCACGACTGTTTTAAGAGCTGTGATCACCTGACACCTGTTGAGACAAGGAGCTAACTAGTAATCATGTTGGCGGTAGTTCATACTGGGTTTTCTCCCACCAGCTAAACTGCATTTAATAATAAATGGCTTCATTTTTCTGTATTCATTCTAGGTTGGGCGATATTTTATCGTGTGTGATATATCGTCAAAGAATAACAATTTGAATTTATCGTTTTTATCGTGAGAGGTTGTGCTTGCACTTGCACTACTTTGGTTTTTTTAATAAGCCAAGTTAGTTTTGCTGTTTGCATCATTTGAATAAATGTGGAATTTGGTCGCTCATATTTCAGACTTGTTTGATTTATATAGTTTAGAGGCTTCTAGTATTTTGTAGGGCTTTCAAGACAGAATTTAGAGACAGATTTATACTGTAGTACAAAATATTTTGCTGATAGTTTATACCGTCCCCTATCGTTACCGTGATAAATAAGAAAAATTATCGTGATAAATTTTTTAGTCCATATCGCCCATCCCTAATTCATTCTGTTTACAATGGTTTAACCTGAGCCAGGCTTTATCACAATGATGATAATATCAGTCATGCAGGTGCAATATGATCATTTTTTATAACATAGTGGTATCTGTACTCGGTATCGGCTGATTCCCACAGCACAAGTATTAGAATCAATATTGGGAGGAAAAAAATGGAATAGGACTCTAAACCTGATCCGTTTCCATGAACCCAAACACATTTCTGTAAACCAGACTCGTTTACATTAATGTGATTTGTTTACATGTATCTGACTCATTCTCGTTTCTATAAGCCTGACTAGTTAACATTAAAGGCAGGGTGGATGATGTTTTCCAGGAGCATGTTTTACTATATTGCTTAAAATCTCCTTCACACCCCAATTGCAGCCAATTAATTAAATGCTCTGACACAAAAATAAAAAAATGTAGTGACCCGACTCCTTTACATGAACCAGATTCATTGATATTAAACTGTCTGAAGTGAATAAACTGGGCTGTGTAGAGTCACCAGACTGGGGGTCGTCAAGGCTGCTGGTTTGAATTCAGTAGTTCTAATAAAGCACGAAAAAAGAAAGAAAATGTGATGGCCACAAGAAGAAGATGAAGAGTAACCTGACTCCCGCCACCTGGTATTTGCAATACCATCTGGGGAGGGAGTTAACCCGATGTCATTTCAAATTAGTCTTTTTTTTCTAAAACTCTTGCATGTGATTGGATAGAAGATCTGTCCGTCATCTTGACTGACACGCTACTTCAGCCACTCACGTTGAACCGAATGACGCAACCCGTGACGCAACTCAGAGCGACACCAGAGCCACCACGCATAGAGGATCGAGTTATCAAAACATGTTATCAAGCTCAAAAAGCTTCAGTCAAACAACATGGCGGCGGCGGCGACAGCTAGTACGAGCGGTGTACAGTCTGTGAACGACTTTTGTCGTTTTTTCGTCGCTCTGATTCCTACGGCAAGCCGCCATGATTGTTGTTGTCTGAAATAACTGACTGACTACACTGCTGTCGCCTGTGCTTCTACATCACATCCGGCCAAAACGCCGCCCATCCTTCAAAAGTCCCACCCGCGATTAGTGATTGGCTCCTATTATTCTCTAACCAGACGAAATCACCTATAACTGTCGCCTTACTCAGATGGAGTGCGTGAGGAAAGGGAACGCCCCCGCGTGTACTTGTTGAACGCACCCAGATGATGTAAATCAGGTTAGATGAAGAGAGCTTTTCCACATGAATTCCTTCGATCTCTGGGAGCATCTGGGATTTTATCGGTCAGTCACATGACTCAGAGCAAGAGACAGCTGCTGAGTTGTTCTAATCTTTGTTAAGCAAGACTCAGAGTTGTTTCCTCTTAATAAACATCAACTCTTCTTCAAACACAAAAACTATTAGTGGAAGTTTTTGTTACCTTTCATTAAAATCACTTATGAAAACTGGGATTGTTGCGAGTCATTTTTCTCCTCGTTTCTCGTTTTAAGAAGCATCAACATGCAGCTCACCAAGGTGTCGAGTTCAGGGTCCTCGCTGAAGAAAGGTTTCCCCTCCTTCTCCTGACAGCGGACAAAGTTCTCGATGTCCACGTCAAAGCTGGCTGAGGTGATGCATTCAGAGCTCAGCGTGGACTGTTCACACTTCTCAAACAGCAGGGCCAGCAGAGGGAACAGGGGATGTCTGTCGGAGACAACAAACTGTTAACCTGCCTCATTATGAGCTTTATTCTGGACAGAGGATTGGTAATAAACAACAAAATGATCAGCATGTGATGGTTCAGTTAGTGAGCACAGATGTAGGAGCAGATGAAGCCGATGAGGCCTGTTAGCCTTTTGTTTCTCTTCCAGTGAACAAACACACACACACAGATGGATCTGTACCGATAAATGGATGCTTTGTCTGCGTCCATGGGAGTCTGAGGTTCAGTGGGCGCCGGGCTCGGCACCTCCACCAACGTCGCCTCAATAAACTGCTCTGAGTCGTCTGCCTTCACCACTCCCTGCATCTGCCACGACAAAAAAAACACATCACTGAGGGAAAAGTGACAAAAAGTGGAGTGAGGACGTGACAGGAGAGAATGAAAACACAAAGGCATCATGTGAAGATCAAGAGCCGCCGCAGGACAAAGCTCAGCACAGACCTACTTCAGTCTGAACCCTGAGAAAGTCATGTGGACACAAGATACTACTACTTCCATGAGGCACCATTTGATTTCAAAAAGTAGCAGTAGGAACAGCTTTGCTGTCACCAACCACCTCAGACTTATATCTGCTCAAGAAAAGTCCAGAAAGGATGGGGAGGTTTGGTTGTATGACCCACTGAAAGGTCATCATTTTAAACCACAGATGAAAAAGCTCACACTCTTCCTGTCCTCATATTTAACTACAGAATACCTTATGCTCTGACAGAGCCAGGGGTTCCTACTAGGGCTGAACGATATGGACAAAATTTCATATCTCGATATTCATGCCAGACATCTCAATATCGATACGATATGACCACGGGTTCGTTGAAAACCAAGCACTTTTGTGGAAAGTGCAGTTTTGTTTGGAACTTCCAAAAGCTTAACATGCAGGACAAGCGCAGGGGAAATCTATATCTTTTAGATATTTGCTTTCTCGATATTAATATCTTGAATGTTCATATCTCGATATAGATACAATAAGGTTATATCTTTCAGCCCTAGTTCCTACACCAGAGACCGTGAGGGAAGCAGGTCTGGTTCTGGAGAACTCCTCCAGCTCAGATACTCCTGGGTCTTTTCACTTTGTCTTCTCCTCAGGAGGTTTTTTACTAGGACCTCAGACGCCATCTTATCTAAAACATTTATCTTCTCTTCCCATCGTCCAACTTTTGAAGCTCAACTCCTCCAGACATGCCGCAGTTGTCATTTTATACCAACCTCACTTAAACAAAACACCTGACACAACCCCATAAATCTAAAATATTTACTTTTGGTTCATCTGATGACACCCTGTCCATAAAAAAATAACTTCTCCTCCTCCAAGTGATTTATAGGACTTGTAGGATGGAGGAAACCAGGAGGCTAAATCAGAGATGAGTGTCATGTAAACACACTAAAAGTGCAGCCTTGTTATCTCCTAACTAAGAGCCACACTCGGCCTCCTTCATACACTTCTACACCATAAATGCCTTCTGGCAACACGAAATTCCTTGCAGGATTCCAGACCCCAACCCCGACCATGTGACTCACACCAAGTGACTGAGGCTGAACAAACTAAAAGATAATATTTCTCATTATTATTATTTTCAGCCTGACAAGTCAATGTTTTTTAAACTACAGAAAAAGAGATGATAAACAGGCTATATGATCCATCTATGGACAATGAAAACATGTACTCCAAACTATGGGTCCAACTAACTCCTGGTCTTAACTGTCGGCAAAGTTCATGTTAACAGGTGAAAACAAGGTGACTTCGGGAGGGGGGAGCAGGTTGGTAGGTCTTCCTTTCACCCACCTGCTGCTCTCCTTTTGGATATTTGTCTATGGAAACGGACTGGGCAGCCATCACGTTCACTGCAGACTCTGCAAACACTGGGTCATTATAGAGAGGAGGGACAGGTGGCCAACCTGCACAACACATACAGTTCTGTTAGACTGGGATCAGAAACATGAAGCCTTTAACTGGTTGGACTGGGGGTTAATGATATATCACTTTAATAATACTGCTGTGTCAGAACAATATGACAAACTATAAATATTCTGGTTATGAAATATGAATCCTGAATCAAAGCAAGAGCACAGGCTAAAATAAGAACTAGTAAACATCACACCTCCTGTTATGTATTTCATGTAAACAGACTGGGTCAAACACACAGTTCTGTTAGATGATATTACTTTATTATTATTTAACTATTGGTTTTCTTTAGGCCGGTCCTGCACACCAGATGATAGAATAATGATGAGTGTGTGTGTTAACGTTAGGGTAAACTGCTGTTTACACACCCACCACACGGTTAGCCTTTAGCCGGGGCTAGCTGCGGACACGGTTTGTGGCGGCAGGGGAGCAGAAAACTTTAACAATGCTGTGCGCTAATATTAGCCAGCTATCTTCATGCTAAGACAGCCATATGTGCAAACAAAGCGGCTCCACGAGAGCCTGCCTTTCCTCCACTGCGCTTAGCCGTCCGCCACAACCCGAGTCCGGGTTAACCCCACAAGAACACCAGGCGGGTCGAGCTAAGGCTAACCACACAGCGAGGCAGCTAACTGGTTATAGCGTTTTTCACACTGGGGTGGTGGACCAAAGACACAAAGGGCCATATTAACCGATGGGGGTACTCAACGTTTTTAAAAAAGAAAAGAACAAGAATTTAAAAAAGGTTAAAAAAAGAGAATAAAACCGCAAACCTAGCTAACCAGGTCTATTTAAGAGGGAGAAAAAAAAGACCCTGCTGCGGATTGATACTAAATGAGTCGTTTCACCGGGTAATATGACAGCTGCGATCAGTTCAGCGTTAATCAATTAAAAGACTAAATGAGTGTGTTTATTGTCATTTGTACGCCGCAGCCAGACTGAAAGAACATGTAGAAGCGCTGGCAGCACACGAGGCCAGCCCGGTTGATCCTCAAATCCTTCCCCCATCAGTCAATCAATCATGCAGGGACAGCTGCTTTCTCCTTCCCCTCCCCTCCGCGCTAACGCTGCAACTGTCGGGCCTCGTTCGCCGCTCTCGCCCTTTGCTTTTCCACAATCCTCCTCTGCCCTCAAAACGCCGACATATTTTTTTTACCCCCTCCCCTGTATAAAGATTTTTTTTTATTATTCTTCCCGTAGCTCTGCCGCTTCTCCTTCCCTTCCAAAAACGCCCTCCGCTGCCTTGTCTAGGTCCACGCTCCTCGCCCCGGGGCATTTTTTCGAGCGGCCCAGATTGTTTGATTGATAGGGAACGGAAAAAGAGGGATTTTGAGTGACAGCTTACCTGAGTGCCAATCTTCGTCACACTGACAAGCGGCTGCAGCAATCGGGACCCGCAGTTGTCGTGTTGCGTCATCGCGCAAGGGCACGCAGTGGCGCTGGGCTCATGAATATTCATGAGACGGGCGGAGACATGACGTCCTGGTTCCGGAGAGTCCCTCTGCACCCCGCTGGGGTTTTGTTTGGCTGATCGCTCCTCTCCGGCGTTATTTTAGGTCAACCTTTTTTTTATTGAGGTTTTGGTTTACACAACAATATAAAGAAACAGCAACAACAGCAAAGGCAAAAAGAAAGAAGGAAAAGAAAGAAAAATTAATAAAAAATTTTAAAAAAAATAAAAAAAATAAGAAAGAATAAAACAACCCCCTCCCCCTTCTCTGCCAGTGTCGACAGTACACAGGATTACATATATAATGGTACAGCATGAACAGTTTACAGAATTTTGGTTCATAAATATATACAGTATTATAGAGCTGTGTTAGCGACCCCGGTCCCATATTGAGTGGAATGTATTCAAGAAAGGTCCCCACATCTTTTGAAATTTCCTGCTCTTATGCTGGAGCGAGAATCTGATCTTTTCCAGTTTCAAACAGGACATCATGTCTGATAACCACTGTTTATGAGTAGGTGGTAAAGAGTCCCTCCATTTAAGTAAAATGGCACGTCTCGCAAGGAGGGAGGCAAAGGACAAGGTATGACACTTTTCTGGAGGAAAGGACATCTCTTCTGCAATGCCGAAAAGAGCTGTCAGAGGGTTTGGCTGCAGTCTAACCTTTAGTAGTAGAGACAGCGTTGAAAAAACATCTGTCCAAAACTTGTTAAGGGCAGGACATGACCAGTACATATGAATTAGAGTGGCTTCGGCAGTTTTACACTTGTCACAGTACGGACTAATCTCGGGTAGAGCGTGATAATTTAGATTTGGAGATATGAGACCTGTGTACTATTTTGAATTGGATTAAGCAGTGACGAGCACAAAGAGAGGATGTGTTAATGAGTTTTAGAATTGAATTCCAAGTTTCTTGTGACAAGGACATGCCTAGGTCATCCTCCCATGTTGCCTTCAGGCGGGCCATTGGGGGTTGATTTAGGTTCAACAGGAGGTTGTAAAGGACAGAGATGGGTCTTTTCAGGGTTGGGTTTAAACAGAGAACTATTTCGACAGCAGTTTGATCTGGAAGAGTGACGAGGCCAGGCCTAAAGAGGCATATAGTGTCTAGTTTGTAGTATCTGAAGAAATCTGATTTCTCCGGCGTTATTTAACATGTTCTTCCCACTGATCTCTACATTTATAATCCACATACAGATACATAAATATGAACATATCTGCGCCACGTTTGTTCTTAAACTGGTTTAATCAGGTTGAATCAGGACATTTTGTGCATTATTCAGGCCGAGGAGTCCAAACTGCATCATTAAAATAGAAACACAGATAAAACACTTGCTCATTCAGCTCTATTTAAATGACCCCCTAAGGCTGGAAAGCAGCATAAAAGAAGTGTTTGATCTGGTGCCGATCTGATTACACACCGCTTCCTTTATATAACACAACAGCATCCCAGCAGCCAAAAACACACTTCACTTCTCATTTAGGTACTTTAATAACTTCAAACTCTGACAATATAATGTTATGCTGATCAGGCAGGTAGAGGGGCATCATCATCATCACCGCCATTTTAATGGGTTCTTCTAGTGTCTGGGTGAGGGTCTGCCAGAGGAGGGCTGGGGGAGGCGATACTTGGCCATCTCTAGGTCCAGGTCTGCAAACGTGTAGGGGTTGTAGTCGTGGTGTTGGTAGTTTCTGTAAGTGCTGTTGTCAAAGGGTTCCTCGGGTTCTGGAGCTGCTGCTGCAGCCTCTGCACAAGAGGGAAGAAAGAAGCAGCGAATGAGAAGATTCACACGTTCCTGAGGTTCATGCATCAAAACGCTGTTAGTCACGTTTAACACTCGCTCTCATCCTCATCCATTTACAGATTCGTATGCCTGCTGGTGTGTGTGGAAAGCTTGAAGCTCATGTTTGTCAAAAGAAAGTAAAGGCGGTTCCTGCTGGAGAGATGGATTTTTAAACGGCCAAAGAAATCAAAAATCGGAATGTGATGGAAACACGAGCTTCAACGCTTCTGATTAATCCAAAATGCATCAAGTGTAAACACCGCTTTACCTTTACATCCGAGTCTGTACAGAAACATGTCAACAATCACAAAGATTCACAGATTTCCACACCGTGCCCATCCAACAGTACCCAGGTAAAGAACAGATCAACAAGGTTAAGGAAAGAGAAGAAGACGTGGTCAGACGAGTGAGTGGGAAGCAGGATTACCAGCTGTTGGGAATAAAACCTGAATGATTCTTAACCCTTAGCCACTTTCCTTTGCTATTTTTGGTCAGTCTGTTTTTTATTTTTTAATGTAAATCGTCCTGAAGATCCCAGTCAGCATCCAGACATTATGTTCCAGGACAGCCTCAGCTGTCAGATTAAGAGGCTAAAACGATGTAAAATTAATGTATCAATAGATATGGCACCACGAAACAAACACACAACAGAAATTATTTACACATTTTCACTTTTTCCTCATTTCCAGTTATTTATGTTACTATTTACCGACTATCCTCAAAAAACCAACTCCAACTCAGCTGCTTTTTGGCACCAACGTGCATCAAAAGGTCTTCTTGGCTTTATTCCAGCCATAGAGGACCATTATTTTTGTTCTTTTCAGACACACATAGAACTTTCTGCTCATTTGTTGATCTTTGGCTGCTCCTGATTGGACATTACTGTCAATTTAAGCCCTGATTGGTGGAAAGTTTGACAGGAAGTAACTCAAGTATCATTTCCAGGTCTAAATAGAGGTCTCTTAGCAAAAGTAGTGATTGTGATCTTTTTATGATGAAAATGGGATAAATAATGGTGTTATCATGGATCATTATGTCTCTGAATAAACACTACATTTAGTGGCTGGACTGTAAACCTTTTGGATGGGATATTAATGCTGGAAAACTTCCGTGGATCATCTAAAGGGCAAACTATCCATTACAATTTACCCCACAGAGTTACACACTACCGTTCCTGAGATACTGGTGGGGATAGGAGTGATCTATAGTTTTAAGGGTTAATGAAACATCTGTAATCCTGCTTCCTGAATTACTTTCAGTCTCTCAAACAACTCCTAGCTTCTGTTCATCCAGCTGCTGTCAGGACAGGAACATCTTCACTGTAAAACAACCTCCATGTGCACTCTAACAGTACCGTTAGCATTAGCATTACATGGCACCAGAATAGAACTTCAACAGAACACAA
This sequence comes from Atherinomorus stipes, assembly GCA_023101725.1. Taxonomy (NCBI): domain Eukaryota; kingdom Metazoa; phylum Chordata; class Actinopteri; order Atheriniformes; family Atherinidae; genus Atherinomorus; species Atherinomorus stipes. The sequence goes on along the minus strand of JALJCO010013497.1, from coordinate 47,221 downwards.
ACAGAAAATGTTGAAACAACAAAACAAGAACAACATGAGCAACAAATCAGATGGTGGATGTTCTGCGAGTGAAGATGGAAGCTGCAGAGCTACGGCTTGGTGCTTCTGCTGGGTCAAAGACAGACGAGTGTAAACCTCAGGTGGAGAATGAGAGCACAGACATGATCATGTTTGCCCTGGACGTAGAAGATGCATGAGGAAGAGGAAGGCAGCAGAAAGCCCTGCAGGCACATTCAGATGACGTGGACATGCAAAACCAGCGAGCAGAGACAGAAGTTAGTGATGAAATTTAACAAGCTGTGAGTCTACGTCTGTTTACAGTCTACAGAGACAGGAAACACGGTCATCTGTGGACACTTAGAAGATCCACACAGAAGAAAGGGGGTTTAGATTTGGACCGAGTGGTGGGGTGGTGTAGTGTGTACCCTCAGGCTGTTCAGCAGGGGCCTCTGCCTGCAACTCCTCTCCAGCAGCTTCAGCTACGACCGGGGCAGGGTCCGCCAGCTCCTCTGCAGAGCCCGAAGCTTCAGCTGCAGCCTCGGTGGAGATGCTCTCTGATTTTACAGTTTCTTCAGCAGCGGCTTCAGCTACGACCGGGGCAGGATCCGCCAGCTCCTCTGCAGGGCTGGAAGCTTCAGCTGCTTCAGCGGAGACAGTCTCTGACTCTACAGCTTCTTCAGGGGAACCTTCTCCAGCTTCAGCTTGGACCGGGGCATGGTCCACCACCTCCTCAGCAGAACTTGAAACCTCAGCTGCAGCTCCTTCAGTGGAGACGGTCTCTGAGGCTTCAGCAGCTGCTACAGGAGCAGCTACATCTCCTACAGGAGCTGCTGCTTCTTCTACTCGAGCTGCTGCATCTTCTACGTGAGCAGCTGCGTCTTCTACGGGAGCAGCAACGTCTTCTACGGGAGCTGCTGCATCTTCTACGGGAGCAGCTACGTCTTCTACGGGAGCAGCTGCTTCTTCTACGGGAGCAGCTACGTCTTCTACGGGAGCAGCTACGTCTTCTACGGGAGCTGCAGCATCAGCAGCTCCTTTGGTGGAGATGGTCTCTGAGGCTTCAGCATCTGCTACAGGAGCCGCTACATCAGCATCTGGAGCTGGAGTTTCACCTTGAGCATCTGTGGCAGCAGTCACATCTTGGGCGACCTCTCCAGCAGCGTCAGCTGGACCTTCTGGGCTGGTAAGTTCTGGTGCTGCCGGTGTACCCGAGTCCCCTGACCCCTCCACCACAGGTGGAGCTGCTTCTGAAGGTACTGCTGCCTCCTGTGCAGCCTCAGCATCAGTAGTGACTTGTTTCTCTCCTGCCTTGTCCAGCGTAGACGGGGATGTTCTGGTGTCAGTCTCCACCTTCGGCTTTTTATCTTCAGACTCAGAATCGGAATCGGAATCAGAATCGGAGTCGGAATCGGAGTCGCTGGATGATGAGGAGGATGAGCCATCTGCTGCTGAATCTTTAGGAGGGGGGGAAGCTGCAGCAGGGACGGCATCGTCTGAGGCGGTGGCTGATGCAGCAGCTACAGGTGGAGCGGTGTCAGGTTCTACAGCTGGTTCTGTTGCTGGTTCTGATGCTGCAGGTGCTTCTACTGCTGCAGCTGGTTCTGTTGCTAAAGCTGGTTCTGCTACAACTGGTTCTACAGCTGCAGCTGCTACAGCTGGTTCTGCTACAACTGGTTCTACAGCTGCTACAGCTGGTTCTGATGCAGCTGCTTCTACTGCTGCAGCTGGTTCTGTTGCAGCTGCTTCTACTGCTGCAGCTGGTTCTGATGCAGCTGCTTCTACTGCTGCAGCTGGTTCTGATGCAGCTGCTTCTACTGCAGCTGGTTCTGATGCAGCTGCTTCTCCTGCTGCAGCTGGTTCTGATGCAGCTGGTTCTACTGCTGCAGCTGCTTCTGTTGCAGCTGCTTCTACTGCTGCAGCAGGTTCTGCTGCTACAGCTGGTTCTGTTGCAGCTGCTTCTACTGCAGCTGGCTCTGATGCTGCAGCCGCTTCTGCTGCAGCAGCCAGGTTGACTGCTGGGTCGGAACCAGCTGCAGACGGTGTAGGGAGAACTGCAGGTTCTGAAAGTTTAACTGGAAAGGAAACTGCGGTCTTGTAGGCGAGCAGCGTGGCTCTCTCATCTGGAAGCTCTGCTGCTGAAGAAAACGGAAGCAGGTAAACAGAAACAAACAGATCCACTTAGAGTCAGAATTTCAAACCCTAACAGGTGAAAAAAGACATCCTGCTATTTTCAGATAGAAATAAATGTGCACATCAGTGTTTACTGTTTATATTTACCGTTTACAGATCTATAGAAGAACACAGAATTTACAAACACAAGTGTGGAATAGAAGGGAGGGTTGTGGAGCTTCAACAACAATGGCTTCCTGGGAAACAGCATCAAATCAAGCTGGAAAACTTACTGACCTGTTTATAAGTCTGCAAATATTGATCTGAAATAAAGTGACTGAATCAATCAGTCACAAACCAAATGTTTTGTTGGGATTTTTTAAAAAGTTGGACAGAAATGATTCAGAACCACGTGAACATGACAGTTGACCTGGATGGTGTTCGTGCTGCAGAGGCGAACAACAGGAAACATTAATGGCTGTTCAAACATCAAAGACCGTTTTAATGGCCACTCTCTGAACGTTGGTCATCGAACACAGTTTATGAATGTTTGGCATGTTTAACAACGCCGATGCAAAACTAGTGTCAGACCGATACATCACCTGACCTGGCCAATTAATTGGGTCGATACTTGTATTTTTGCTGGTATCGATATTGGCTGATATGCAGGGTGCAGTGGCCGATATTTCCCTGGCATGATTTACAAACAGGCACCCACAGGCCGTAAATGTAAAGTTATTGAGTTGCTTTTAAAGAAATAATTATTTGAAAGTCGAGAGGACTGAACTCTTTGTTTTTATTTGAATGTATGTTTGATAAAGATCAGCAAATATGATGACATTAGATGCTAATGTATATAAAACAACTTGTTCAACCTCACAGCTCTCTTTTAAATATTTGTTCAGGTTTGTTACAAAGTGAATGCTTCTCTATAAATTATAAAGAATCAGTGATGCATGATGTGAAACATATCAACCAATAATCTGCCTCTAATACCGATATTAAAGCTGAAATAATGTAATATTCATTCCCTGTAAAAAAATTAGAAAAACTTTTCTGCTGCTGGTCCAGTAGTCGCCGTCATAATGTAGCATGGTGGGTGTGGCCTTATGTTGTTCTCACGCCCCAATAGATTTTTTAAAAAAGAACGAAAAAACAACATTCTACAGGTTTGCCACCAAACAGTTCCTGCTATATATTAGTTAATTATATTGCTAACCGCTTTATTAACAATATGATATTTTTGTATTCCTTCATGTCAGGGAGCTTTTTAAGATCTGGCTCAAGACAACAGATAAAAACTAGCCTTTTGGCTAAATCTTTTTAAATTATCTGTCTAACCAAATAACTTAGATTAAAGGTACAGTGTGCATGAATTACTGACATCGAGTGGTAAAGATGGGTATATGAAAGAAAAGATGTTTTCTTTCAAATGACTTCATATTCCAAGTACTGTTGTGAATGTACGGTGGCCGTTAGTGGCCAAAATTCTCCCAGACATAAAGTTGAAACTTAAAGACCCGTGAGTGGATCAGTGGTCTCAGGTGTCGCTATGACTGTACTATGAGTAACTAAATAAACATAACCATTCTAGTTGAGCATTTACACATAAATAGAAAAAAGTTTTGAATTACATATCACATTTTTGTGCCATTGACTTTTTATTTTGTTATATACTGTACCTTTAAAAAAATATTGTCCGATATCAATATTGGGCCAAAAAAATCGTGCATCACCCTCCTAGAAAAGTAACATTAGCTTTAATTAAATCATTTTTTCTAATGTTTATTGAGGGAGCAAATAATGTTATCTATTCCAAATATTGGCTTAAGAAAATCGGCTGCCTGTATCGGCCAAGGCTGATGAAAATATATCATTATTGGTATCAGTCCTTAAAAATCCATATCGGTCAGACACTATCTGCGACAATGCCTCAAAGGAAGGAAGACAGTCTTGACTACATCAAGATTCCTTTTTGAGGGAACTTTCCTGAAACGGTTTGATTCACCAGATCGGTGAGACGTTTATTTATCTCCAATCGGACCATAAAGTTTAACTCCTTCCTGACCTGGAGACAGCTGAACTAGAAATCTGACATAATAACAAACAGAGCCTCCAGTAAAGGTTTATACTGGACATGTTCCACACTTACTCTTTGCTGCGGCTTTGGTCTTTTTTACTGGTTTTACTGGTTCATCAGCTTGAGTGCAGAACCAAAGAACCGGGCGGTTCCTCAGGACAGCCAAGCTGTTCCCCTGCAGACCCTGCAGAACAACAACAGCATTTAGTGTCGTGTAGGAAGATCATGTCAGATGTTTTCTTTCAGGTTGGACAGAAATAAACACGTTTTTTTATTCATTTAATTTTGTGTTTACAGAATGAAACGTTGCAGCTGCAGGTGTGTAAAGAAACGACTCATCTGTGAATGAAGGACTGCAGACATCACTGATCTAAACTCACATTTCAGCCGTCACAACATAAACAACTGTTTTGTTTATTTATTTTCCCTGTAGTCTGGTTGATGACGCTGGGGGACCACCTCCCAGCCGAACCTGAAGAGCCAGGCTCTGACATTTAAGCCAGAATCTGATGTTTTTAGTGTTAGGAGCGGATTATCTGCTGGAACCAGTGTTTCTAGGTGATATCCGCGCGGGGTCAGGAGGAAGGAGACCGCGGTAAGGTGACCTCCTCTCCTCCTCATCCTCACCACATCAGCCTGTTAATATTCATCAGACACTTCTGTCCACGTGAGACCAGTTTAAAACCATTAAAACACCATTTAATTTTATTTTACCTTCAGAGAAGTCAGTCGCCCCAGACGTAGCAAGTGGGCCGCCATTTTGCACTCCTGCTGTTATGCTCCGGTCGGAAACTCGGAGTACACAAAGGTTCCACGCTTACATGTAACACTTCCGGTTGAAAAACTTTCATATTTTGTAGTTTGTTTGTTCTTTCTTTTTTTTTAAATTCGTTGTTTATTTCCATGAAAAAAGTGGCGAAGAGAGCGACAGTTATTGAATAAGTAATTAGATATAGCTGCCAATGCCATTATAGTAAAGGGACGAGAGTTTTGTTTATTCCACAATCTCATTTATTTATTTATTTATTTGATGTTTTCAAACAGGATTATGGAATCTCAGTACATGTACACGTCATTGCAATATGTGATCAAAGGTATACAACAGATTACCATAACTGGAGCAAAAACATAAAGGTTTAAAAAAAAAAAAAGCAGGTAAAGAACACGAAAAAAACAAAATAGTTGAACAGCTGTTGAACAGTAGCCTACATACAAAAAAATACACAAGTGGATTCATTCATTGATGTGTATGGAAGAGGATAAGGGCCACTGAAGAAAAAAATAATTAAATTCTGAGGAAAAAAAGTCAGAATTTTGCCTTTTTTTCTCAGGATTCTGACTTTTTTTTCTCAGAATTTAATTATTTTTTTTTCTTCAGTGGCCCTAATCCTGTTCCATAGATGTATTTATATGTTTTGCACAGATTCATAGTCTTAGTAAGTTTTTGGTTTCAAGACTTCTTTTTTTTTAAAGTAAATTGAAATAAGCATTCATATCAGATTTTTTAAAGACAAAGAAGGGCACTTTATTTCAAATTTTGCACAAACAATGAGCAAATTGATGATAAATGATCAATCTTTTGAGAAATTTGGAAGTATGCATTCCAGTGAAAGTAGTAGGTCATACTCATTTAAAGAGAAATCTTTACCAAAATGCTTTTGGTTTTTCTTTTTCTTTTTTGTCTGATTGAAATTCAGACCAGAAATTAGAGTACACATTGAAAAAATAAGTGCTCTATTGTTTCAGATTCATTTTGGCAAAAAATTGCACTTTTAACACAGTTAACGGGGTAATATCGTACAACTTTGAAGAGCAATTTTTTAATTTTGTTGGCCAGTAAAAATGTATAGGAAAGAGCAAATATAGTGTTCCAAGTTTTACCATCTAGCAGCTGTTCTAACTATCTATATCTGGCAGGAGCAGGCGTTTTGGTGGCAAGCAGGTTTCTATTGAAGGAATTATTGTATTACTTATCAAATATGGAAACAGTGATAAAAGTTATGTTGAATTTTTTAATATATATATTTAGTTCACATCATGATGATAGTGACATGATACCGGATGGCAGTGCATTAATAACGGGGATATATTCTTTGGAACTCGAAACCACAGTTTCTGAAATAAAGAATTTGGGAAAATATTCCACATATAATATTCCACATCTGGGGTTTTTAAGACATTTTTTAGCCAGTTTACTTTGGCTGTGAGTTGTGACATTAAGAGAATGAAAGTCCTTCTTCTGAGAGAAGTAATTACATAATATCCTTTTTTATTTTGTGAGATTTTTTTTTTTATTTTTATTTTATTTTATTTCAGATAAAATCAAATTGAAGTTTTTTAAATCATTATTTTTTTGGTTACTTTAACAGAGAAAAAAATATATGTTCTAGAGAGACCTTGAGCTTTATTTAATGACACCTGACCATAAAGGGAGAGGGTATGTTCATTTGAGTTGTTTTGATTGATTAGTATTTTATTTTTATTAGTAGTTGTCCTAGAATGGCTACTGCTGCTGAGTGGTTTGTGCCATGTGACCACCAGAGGTCACTGCCCCATCGAGTTTTCCACAACTTCACATCATCTGCACAGGAACGGACCTCTTGTAAAAAGTTTTTAAAATGTTGTTAGGCATTCCCAAAGCCAGAGACACATAAACAGCTTGTGACACCCCTTCAGCCTTGGACAGTAAAACGCTGCCATTTAAAGAAAGATCCCTCATTAGCCACATGTTAAATTTCTTTGCTATTTGTTCAACTATTGGGTCGGAGTTTGAGTTGTTACGGGATTTTTCGTCTTAATCAACAACCATGCCCAAATATGTGAAGGTATTCTTCACCAGGATGCCATTTATCTCCAACATATCACATTCTTTCAGTGGCAATAACACAGGCACTTTTGAAAACATCTCTACACAATGGACCACTTTGAGAACTTCATATTTACTAGATAATAAATAAATAAATAAATAAATAAATAAATAAATAAATAAATAAATAAATAAATAAATAAATAAATAAATTGCTGTATGTTCCCCTCCACACATGCTGGTGGCGGTATTGCATCAAAACGTGGTCTGATAACTGTTTGAAAAATAAAACGAAGAAGAAGCCTCCAGGTTCCACCACTGCACATGCGCATGGTGAAATTGTTCAAGGTGAAATTTATATTTTTCAGTCGTACAACTTTTCTCCCGTAAAGAAAAACTGTAAAGAAGACATCATATCAGAGAATAATTGTTTATAATTGATAATAATTGGATGACAATGATGTTTCTGAATTGTAACTAACAAACGGAGCCGTTTTGTTTAAACTTCGTTGGGTAAGTTCATGGCTGTTAGCTTTCTGACAACTTGAACCAGTCTTTATCAGACCAGCGTAAAGATAACTGGACTGCACGTTGGGGGGGATTTTCACATGTGTGTAAATGTTTGTAGTGTTTGTTTTAAAGTTGAGTGTTTGGAAAGATGTTTCGCCAGCGATAGCAGGGTTTGTTTATCTCTTAAATTTTATTAGTCTTTATTTCCATTTTCTCTTAATTTGACTAAAAATGCATCGTCAGTGATGTCAGGTGTTTTTACTTTAGAAAAGGTTCCTAATCGAACCGTCGTGTCTTCTTTCAGATTCTGATCACCGCCAGTAAACACAGCAACATGGCCTGTATGAGTCAGGTGAGGAGCTGACCTCTGTTTACTCAGTTATTATCTGGTTAATTTAGTCCTGCGGCCAAAAAGGAGGGTCAACTCACTGTAGTCTAGTCAGTCTAGTCACTGTGGGTTAACCTATTCAGAGTCGAGTTAGAAGGAAACTCTGGGTTTACTTGGTCTGAGTCTCATCAGAAACTAGGTTGACTAACTCTGAATTTAGTTCAACTAACTCCAAGTCTGCTAGTCTAGTCAGAAACTGGGGGTTAACTTAGTCTGAGTCTGGTCAGAAACTCTGGTTAACTTACCCTGAGCCGAGCAACTCAGATTTTTTGGTTCTCTCAACTCAGAGTTAAGAATCATAACAAAAATCCATTGTCAATAGAGCCCTGATAGCTGGAGTCACCATGGCAACAGCTGACACAAAAGCTTATTTCACACAATTGGAGGGAGAGTTTTTACTGAGGCATACAGACAATTGCAGAGGTATTTAGTAAAGAAGGGAACACTGCTGCTAAGTAGAGAAATGCATCATGGGAGAAAAAACTGGCAGGATATTTAACTTCATTAAAACTGCAGCATGTTAGTTAAATATTGTTTGATAGAATAAAGTTCTTTTAGGTTCAGTCCCACTGGGAAAACACACATGTAGGCAGCTGGAAAGAAAGTATAAAAGCATTTTTCAGAAAGGTAATGTATTGTAAGTGGACCATGATTGAACATCTTTTATTTTTGTCACACAAACTGGTAAACATAATGGGAGTGCAGTGGCTGTTTTTACATCTAATGATTTTAAATCTGCAACAAATGCCGTTAAATACACAAATAAAATGGTGCCACCATCCCAACATACAACTGAGCATGATGTCTGCTGATGGACACCATCAGTCCGGTCGGTTCAGTCAACAGAACCACCAAACTGCAGCTGAAGGTAGCATCAGATCCAGCAGCGCCTCTGAAAAACTGCAAATTAAATCAAATGGAGGATTGCTGTAGAAATGTTTGTGCGACTTGTAATTGTCCTGATATCCAGTCACCAGGTTATCTTTTTAAACTTGGGTTTTATTCGTTGGGATGAACGTTGATATTTACTGCAACTCGGTAAACACTGTATCAGCTTATTTGATCTTTTTCTCCTCCAGATCTTGTGCAGCAGATCCAGATTGGTCAGTTATCTTCCAGGGATCCATGTGTTGGTGAACAGTGTGGCTGGAACCAGAAGCCTCTCTGCGGCTGGATCTCTAGGCTTTGATGAATCCAAGATGGCCACCAGCCCCTCTCACGTGGGTATGTCATGTTCTACCACCACAACAATCCTGGGATCACTTTGGATAGAGCGTGTTCATTCTGTTGTTTTAATTCACAAAAAACAGAGATGATGCTCCACTGTTTCCTGAAATGAAGTTCTCATCCGGTTCAAATCCAACCAGCCAAAAATAATAATAATAATAATAATAATATCAGAAAATTCACTTCAGCCTATTTTATTCATGCACAAGGTTAAAAATGCACAAAAAATCATCAACCCAAACTGGAAAAGGTGCTATTGTATTTATTACAATAAAAACCCAGTAACACCGTTTTTCCAGTTAGTTAAATGACAGGAAAAAAAAAAATCAAAGAAACACAAGGTCCGTCTCAGTTTTATGCTTGGATACTGTATATATTTTCGTACCACCAAACTCAAACATATCTTCAGTTTTCTATGATCCATCTGTGTAAAACAAAAACTGGAGAAAGTTTCATATGTGAACTTCCCTGTGGAGTTTTCTGGGTGACCTGCTTCTATGTTATTACATTGTGAATGTGTCATGTGATCGTGCTGTTTCTGCCCTCGTACACGACCACGGTACGGGAAGTAACATCGCATAAACAGTCATTTATTTCCTGAATACCTGGTTACTGATAAATCCTGTTAAAGCTGAGCAGCTAGTTGTTGAGTGAAGGAAGTGTTACTGATGATGCTGATGAGAAGGATGCTGTAAAATCTAATCAGTAGATGATAGTTTCACGCTCAAATTGACCAACCGTCTTTCTAGCAGACTCACAGATTATAGAGTGTAAAAGCAGAGACGTCATTCTGGGATCTGGGATCAGATCATGTGACGTCGTCCCTGTAACATGAAACCAGTTCACCCAGAGCTGCTGCCAGCCTCACTGGAAAGTTCACACCTGAAAGTCCCTCCTGGTTTCAGGTTGATGGACCATGTGGGAGATGATGGTTTGAATTTAATAATATTTTCTGTGATTTATAAATTACTCAGAGTAAAATGTACAAAGTGGTTGATGTCAGGAAATTTTCACCATAGCACTAAAGGAAGTACAAGTACCATCAGTAGTACACACAGGCCCTGACTTACGAAAGGTTTGCATGTACTAAAACAAGCCCACACTTGATTGCACATGCAAAAAATCTGCAGTTGCTGATTTACTAACAGGACGTAATGAGGATTGTGCCTGTTAAACGGACAAAATAGAGCCAGCAATCCATTTACTGTATCTGCCTTTGATGAATATGCATCTGGGTGTTTCTGCCAGAATGTGCAACATATTGTGAGATAATTTGCTAACAACTCAGCTTTGAACACACAATGTAATTTATCAGCTGGGGAACGGATTGCAGTAGCTATTTTTGCAATGATTTATATGCGATGAAATATTTAGCTGTTTTGATAACAAAACAGTTAAACATTACTTATCTTTTTATTAAAGCTAGAGTCCGGACTTCCTCCCCATTTCTGTTTGTGAACAACAGTATTCAAACTGAGCACTCCTCCCCGCGGGCTAATGGCCGCATCATTCTTCAGCCTATTCAGCTTCAACGACTCATTCAAAGCTCGGAAGCGGGTAAAAGCCAAACTAATATTAACCCTGGTTTTCCAATGTGCACTAGCTTGAAGCTCTTACCACGAAATACTCCCTTTTCTCTGCCGTGTCCACCGTTTTTGTTTTTTCTTTTTTCCCCCAAAGAGTTGGAGTGACTGGCATCTGCTCCAATCATGGGCTTATTCCCACACAGCATCATGTCCTTAGCTCTGTCATTGGCTGGCGATATAAACAGAAATCTCCACCCAGAAACGTCCCGACCACACCAAAACAAAGGGAAAAAGCAAATTACACACAGAGGGAGAGGGAGTTTCATTCAAACTCACCACCCCACCACAGTAGATGCCCAAAGGCGCGGATTGAGACGGATTTCACTTGTCTAGTCTAGTCTGCAAGTCTAATGTTTGTTTTCAGGGGGGAAACTCCGAACTCTACCTTTTAAGTCTCTTTTCTTTTCTTTGTGAAGACATTTTTCTGACTTTTTTGGCCAAATAAAAAGAAAAGTTGTAGAACTTGATAAAAGTTCATACAAGTGCAATTGTTTACCCAAGCAAATGGGTAAAAAACATTTTTTCCCACCTGGATCGTCACTGACCTTGTCAAGAAAGTCCTCTTAAGCCCTATTAGTATTATATAGGGACCACATTTATAATTATAATAAAGAGATTGTCTGTGATTTTAATTCCGTGCGAATCGGCCATGTCTGGGATTTGTGATGTAATTATTGTCCCGCAAATTAACTACTATAATTTGCTAAACTCTGACATCTTCTGAAAATACTAATCCAATGTGAATGGACATCTCTGTGATTTGGACAGAAATGACACGTGATTTGGCGGTGTTTGTTTCCTGGATGCATTTCATTTCCTTTTTGGCGAAGAATGGAGGCTGAAAATAGGTTTTACTTCTAAATTATGATGTTTATGATCATTTATAAAGCAATAACTTTGTAGTCTGAGTGATTGGGGGAAGTTTCAGCAGGCACAGGCCTATATAAAAGAAAATCCGTAAATGGCATTTTCTCACAGCGAGAGACATTTATTTTGGACAACATCCAGACATGGTCCAAGCTCTTAAAGCATTGGTACCAACTGTCCACGAGTTATTTCAACACATTTGTCTCTGAATGATCATTCGCTGCTGATGGCAACACAGCTCGTATGAGCAGCGGGTTGACATCAGCGCAACAGGAAAAAACAGACGTTGAGGGGGGGTCATTTATTTAAAAAATGTGGTCCCTTGGTAATACTAATCCCGTCAGAAAAGGGCTTAAGTTGTCATACGGAGATGCCGTCTTAATCATTGAAGCAGAGGTAGTGCTGCGGCCTTCGTTGGATTTGATGACATATGTGCGACTCTTTGGTGGCTGGTGTTGCCAGATTTGGTGTATTTCTTCTAGATGGGCCAGTTTAGGGTGTGTTTTAGCTGGGGGATTTTTTTGCCTGGAAGACTCGGTGGAAATATGGCACTCAGAGTTAAATTGTGAGAGAGCGGCCTTCACAAACGCCACAATGAGCGCGCTCACAATAACGTTCATCAGGTGAAAGCACACATTCAGTTTGTGTCCACCCAAAATCTGAACAAGTTCATGAGCGATCCTTCAGTGAACTCCAGTACATGTACCACAGTTTGAAAACTATGGCTCTGACGAAAATGTTGAGTATTTAGTAACTAACATGCTGTTCTGGTCCAGGACTGCGGAGTCTGTGGCCTGATGAGACCATGAGGCCGTCTGGGCTCTTGGACCGGAGCTCACAGCTACCTGGTACCGTGGGTTTGGACTGCCGTCTGGAAGGACTGGAGGAGCAAAAAACAAGCCTAGCCATGAAGATGTTTCCCGACATCCTGGCTTCGTCCAGCGATGACAGGCGTGAGCTTCAGTTGTCTGTAAGTCTGTAATCTGGTCTACAAGGTAAATGTAACGCAGACTCAGCGACGCCATCGCTGTCATGGTGATGGTGTCTTCCAGGGCTAGCAATGAATCCCGAATGCTGTTTCAGATAGAAGCTGGTTTACTCATGTGTTGCTTGTTTCTTCCTCAGGACAAAGATGCTCCAGCCTTTTCAGAAAATATGGATCCATCAGAGCGATACTTCAACAACTCAACAGTAGAGTGTGCTATACAGTCCTGTCCTGAGCTCCTAAAGAGAGGTGCATCACTCTTCCTTACTCCTCACATCCATCTTTGTTGGCTTGACTTGTCACAAAAAAAGTCCATCCATATTTACACATAAACTGTTTCCAGTTTATGTGAAGTATTCTCCCACCATGGCTGTGTTTGGGTTTTGTTTCTTTCCAACCTGCAGGTTAAGTGAACTCCTTCCAGGTTTCCATATGTAGCTACTTCCCATTCCAGACACAACTGCTCCTCCATGCTGGATGGGGTCAACAGTCTTAGGTAGATTATCAGTTTCCAGCAGTATCATAGATCATTGGATATTCGTCTCGTTTGTGAGTTTGCCAAGAATGAACTTCCAGAAGCTCTCTTCCAAAAACAGGAATTTTATCATTTTGCATTTTAAAGTGGGCCAGTTAGCCGTGCACTGGAGGAATATGCCCCCACATGGACTGGTAAAAAGAAAAGACGATTATGGTGACATGTTGCTTCTTTCAAACCTTTGATAAATGAAGCAAAGGCAGGGAAAGATCCCACCATCACAGCATCAGTATCAGAAATCCACACTAAAAAGTTAGCTTTGCCCTCTGGGTTTATTCACCCTCCTCATCATATAGTTAATAGTCAGCTGGAGTTGGTCTATCCTGGCTCCAGCTGACTTTCTGTGTTCGGTTTGTGAAGGATTCTCTCTCTAAAGTCTACCTGTGAGGGACTGAGTGTTGTAAACAGGTGCCTCCATGAGGGCGTTGCTCCTCGACTATGTCTCCTGGGTTACAAAACGCTTCTGCAGGGAGCCACTGAAGGCCAGTTTAGATCTTCAGTGTGTTTATGAAGAAGGTTTGTTAAGAAAACTAATTGGGGAAAAAAATTGCAAAAGAAAACCATGAAGAAGAAGAAGAAGCAGTAATTTGCCTTAACTTTACTTCATCCGGTTCGGATTCATTTCCCAGGTGGAAAACATTCCCGTCCGTCCATGATGCTGCCACCACCGTGCCCCGCTGGTCTCAGGATCCTGGGGAGGACTGAGCTGTGTTTTCATGACTGATCACAAACTCTTTAATCTCTTTAATCTCTTGTAAAAGAGATTTGTAATCTCAATGGGACCTCCTGGTTATATTAAAGTGAAATAAATAAAAATAGGAAAATAAAGGTGCATTCACATCAGTCCTTCTGACTGGAATCCTGGTTGGTTTGCTTGGAAAGTCGGCTTTGTCTGGCTTGGTGTGAACACAAACTCAGACTGGTCCCTTCTTAAACGTAGGTCTCAGTTCATTCTAACTGAGCCAGATACAAGAGGTAGACTACAAAGTGCAGGGCATTGTGGGTAAACACAACTAAAATAAATGACGTGAAAGAACTCTGTAAAAGTACTGATAGAAACCTGATCAACTCAGACTGCTAGCATCTGATGCAGCTCCATGTTTTAGTCTGGTGGAAACACAGACTTTCCTACTTTTAATACGAGTTTCCTTTTTACTTTATCTATTTATTTTTAAACAATGTCCTTTTTTCTAGCAGACGTGTTTCCTTTCATCTCCTGGCCCCTGAAGATATCCAGACTTTGCCGTCGGTCCTTCAGAGTTAGCGTTGCTGTCTTCATTTATGTCTTTCCTGTCTCCTCGATGAGTTCTTCATCTTTCCTGGGTTGTTATGGGCCGTTTTCTATCCAGTTTGCAATAGGACTGGGATGATATTCTTGCCTCCCACTTTGATCCTTTTATAATTTTATTTGGGGGGGGGGGCTGATTTGATTTAAACTGGGATTCTTTGATATTGCCTTTTTTTTTTTTTTTTTTTTTTACCACCTGACCACGTTGTCCTCCATTCTCCACCTTCTGTTCAAGTTTTTCTGGAAATGGATTTAACGTCATGTTGCTAGATGGTCAAAGAAAAACATTTTGCCCTCTGCTGGAGAAAAGCTTTTTTCCCATCTGGCTTATAAACATAAACTGAGTTTTCTCTCTTTTTTTTCCACCCCTAGTTTGCAGTATTACCAATTTAAAGGTTGAATATGGAACACGGACAGAACAGCGACATCACGTGTGTCTAGGTTGTAGTTGCAACGGCAGAAAAACAACTCCAGCCGCTGGGATGCCAGGCTCACTGCTGATACGCAAGTGACCAACAGCCTGCAGCATGTCCAACAAGTAACGCAGAGGAGTTTATAACTGACAGCTAACATTAGCCATGTTAGCAAACAAGCTAGCTTACCGATCCAGCAGGAAAGTCGCCATTTCAGTGTTTTACTCCGTGGAAAACGTTTATGTGGGTCCATTTAGTGAAGTCTTCACCTAAATTTACTCCAGGTTTTGCTCTTCTCAGGTCACTCCTCCTCAGAAACAGATAACAATATCTCCAGGGCTCTGAAGCAGCTGCTTCACTGGTCGTCTCTACGGTTTTCCCCTGTACAAGCCTGACTATGACCGAAATATTGTTTCCACACAGAGATCGTATATGGCAACCCGCAATGGCGGCGTGTATTGGCTTATAGACGTAAATAAAATGCCATTATCGAACCCGTAAAAAATTATGTTATAATTATTTTTAGGCTAAATATAATTTTTCTGGGAAATGTTGTACTTTCATTCTGTACACCCCCAAACGACCTGTGGAGGTATTATTTTTGAAAAAATATAGCTTTTAATAAAAATGTTCCATATTCAACCTTTAATGTCACTTGGGGCTAATTCAAAGCTTCTGATGTCATGTTGAACCGTTGCTGGTTTGTTGGAGGTTGTGCTCTCATGATGATGCAGTCACAGCAGCCTTTTTCCTTAAGTTGTATAAAACAATGATTTGATGGTGATACGAGTCCAGATCTGCTGACCTCCAGGTTGGAGCGAGACAAAGCAGAGAAAACAGCCAGGGGGGTGAATACTTTAGCCAGGCAGTACATGCTCTCATGATGTATGAATATTACACTCCTGTTGACCAATGACAAGGCAGATTCTTCTGTCTCCTTGTTGCTGTGGCGACGCCCTGTCTCACGCGTTTCCTGATCATGTGATGAACAGATTTCCAGTCCATGTTTCCTGACGCACCAGGCTCCGATATGATGGTTGTCACGGTGACCCAGAGGACCCAGAACGATATGACGTCGTGGTCTGCTGAGGTGGATCAGGAGAGAGAGCAGATGCTTGACAAGGTGAAGTTCTTTCTGGAAAAATCCGTCTGAATCTCTTATCACGTCATTTATTAACCAGATATTACTTCAGACCAACTAAATTCACTTCATTCAGCTCATTTTCTGAACCTCAATTATCCATCAGAGAGTTAAAGGAGCATGAAACAACTGACCACGCACACACTCTCCAAACATGCACACTAGTCTTTTAACTATTGGAGGAAGTCGTACATGGATATAAACAGATGAATAACTTGGAAATTAGGGAGTTCAGACTGTGATCAGACGTGAGTAAAATGTTCTGCTGTTGTTCAGTTTGTTGGTGGAGCAACGGAGATCTGCCGTGCCTTACAGAGGGAGGGATACTGGGCCGACTTCATCGAGCCGTCTTCAGGCCTCGCGGTAGGTCACTGCTCCCAGTTCCTGTTGTTGTTCCAGGTTCTGTCTGCTGACTGGTCTGAAAGTCTGCAGATGGCATCCTACATGTACCTGCTCCTGTTTCACATCATGATTCTACGTTTCCTTGATACGATTGTAAGAGAAGTAATCCAATTATTCTGCATTAATTTCCCAACACTATTTAAAATCATATCAGCATGCCTCATAGGTCTTTAAGTTTTAGCACTTCTTAAGAGATTGAGGGAAGTCTGGGTTTCCTTGCTTCGGCACTTGCCCCCGTGATCCGATCCTGAATAACCAGCAAGAAGATGGATGGATGGGTGTTTGTCTGTTTGTTAATTTAATAAATTTTTTAAGGCACCCAGATCAAAGTAGACCTAAGAATGAGTGAAGTAATGTGTGATGAGGAACTGTGCAACAGTAGAAGGTAAAAAGTGAAGCTCAACAGTTATCCAGGTGTTTTAATAGAGGTGTTACACAGGTAAATATGTCAGGAAGCCATTGGCCAAGGATGATGATGATGATGATGATGATGATGATGGACACCACTTTCAATGGTCAGAGTCAGGAGAATCTCAAGTATAGCCCCACATTCACCTTAGAAACACCATGAGGATCCAGAAAGAAGTGAAGCCAAACATAGTATGTGATAGGAAGAGTGAATACGACACTATGATACCCCCTTCATCTCCATGGAAACCAGCAGGACCTTCATGATTCATTCCAAACAAAGGCAGAGTCATAGGAGAACATTAGCAGAGTTTTATAGAGCTGGAATAAAAACAGCAAATGTAAGAGCTGATTTCTGATTGGCTGCTAGCTGCCGGAGTTTTTGTCCCACAGTGATGAGATGGACATCTTTGTAATCAGCAGAGTCTCTGCTTTCATATGACACATTGTTTGTGTGCTTTTCTCTGCAGTTCTTTGGAACATACACCAACAACACGCTTTTTGAGACAGACGACAGATACCGTCACCTCGGCTTTCAGATCGAAGACCTGGGCTGCTGCAGAGTGATCCGACACTCTCTGTGGGGGACACACGTGTTTGTGGGGACAATATTCACCAACGCACCGCCCAGCAGTCTCACTGTGAAGCTGCAGACTCAGGGACAGACTCGGGGACACTGAAGGAGCTGAGCTGCAGTGTGTTGGTTTTCATTAACTCAGAGAAATGTGTCGTTAATCACCCAGTCAAAAATATGTCAAATTACATCTCAATGTTTTCTGAAAATAAGCGGGTCTCTGTCTTCAGCTGCCGTAGATATTATTTCCAACCATAAATCAAATCACAAACTTCACACTGTAGTGAGGGAATATGTCAGACTGAGTCAGCATCATCCTCCCATGTGGAGACATTTCCTGCCAACATCCCCCAGATGTCAGCAGCATGTGAAGACTCCATGCTAATCTCAGAAGTTGTTTCACCTGAAGTTCTTCATGTGTTCTGATGGATGTTACTATGTTCAGATCTCAGAGGTTCAAACACTACTGTCGTTAGAATAAACATAATGCTGGATGACTTCTCTCAGTATGATTTTGTAATGCTTTAGGTTAACTGATATCAC
Source organism: Atherinomorus stipes (assembly GCA_023101725.1). Taxonomy (NCBI): domain Eukaryota; kingdom Metazoa; phylum Chordata; class Actinopteri; order Atheriniformes; family Atherinidae; genus Atherinomorus; species Atherinomorus stipes. The sequence goes on along the minus strand of JALJCO010013497.1, from coordinate 29,359 downwards.
AGGAAAAAAACCTTAATCCAGTTACATGACTGCTGCTTCATTGTCACATGGCTGCCTTCATCATCAGGGTGTCTGTAGATTCTTACAAGTCTTGGCTTTTTCAGACCTGCAGAGACTCATGTATACATATCTGAGTGGGCTGTAGCTGCTTTGGCAGCCATCAAAATTGCTTAGAGGTTTTCTAGTTTATTCTTTTATGATTGCCTTGGGCCAGCACTGCTTCACCTGGCATTTTGACCCCTAACCATGACACCCTCCAGTTAGTGGGTCGGTTATGGCGGCCCAGTCACTGCCCATCAGCTCCAGCCCCCCTCCTCCCTTTATACCAAAGCTTTCTCCGTCCCCAGCTCACTTTCTGTCCTTCCCAGCATCTCCAGCTGCGGTAACCATTTGCTACACTGACTGAGTTGGGAACCCTCTGCAGGAAACAGCCGTGGTTACCACCCCGCCTCTCTCCATTCCTGGATAAGGTCTTGATATTTGAGGCTCTTCCTCTCATGAGATTCCTCAGCCTTCCTCCCAATGCACAATGAATTCCACCAGATCCAGATCACGGTCTGGCATCAGGGGTGTCTGGACCGGATGGGAAACAACTTCCTTCCCAAGTCAACTCTCATCTCCAACCTTCAGATTAAGTTTTAAGGTAGAAGATGTTCCATGCGATGCAGGACATGACTTTCAGGTGTCTCGTATATGATGTTGCATTGCTTATTTTATGTCTGGTTTTAATGTGCTTGTTTTTTCATTGCTTACTGTAGTGGCTCTGCTAGGCCACGGATGTATGTTATGGATATACAAGGAGGTCATTTAATGTGAGAGGGAAAAGAAAAAAAATAGAATGTGAAAAGGAAACAGCAGGACAATTCACAAGAATCCAAAAAGAAAAAGCAACAAGAACAGTTAAAATCAGCTATATTGAACCACTGCAAGCATAAAAACCTCATCATGGACTGGGACAACACACACATCATTGGATCAGAGACACACACAGAAAAGGTGGATCAAGGAAGCCAGAAAGTGGACCAGGGACACAATCAGCTAGGATTAGCTATGGTGGCTGGGACGGCTGTGGCTTCTGTTGTAGCCTTTTCCTTGCCTTCTCCAGAATGTCTGCCGAAAAGCATCTCATCATGTTGCCATCTATGGCACCCAGCCAGCATGTGGGCGAGTGTACCGTTCCACTCTTACACTGTTTGCACTATGGGTCCTCAAACAGGTCCACCTTGCCAGGTTTGCAGGAGATGAGAGAGTGTACACCGAGATCAGAAGAAATTAATGTGAAATAAAAAACTGTTCATTTGTTTTATTAAACTTTATCTGGTCAGGCATCATGGCTGCTGTGGTGTGATGAAAAAGTTTACTTTGCTCTCTTTGATCTAATAACAAACTCTTATCAGACTGTTTATTACAAATTCCACCACAGAAAGAAAAGTTTGAAAATGACTGCAGAACTGTATCAAAACTAAATGATAAGAACCAGACAACCAGCTACTACACCTGTAAACTCCCCCCCCCCCCAAAAAAAAAACCATCCTGCAGCCTCAGGAAGAAAGCAAAGCAGAGTTTCTACAGGACGGCAGACTGAGAAAGACACAAATATCAAAACCAACAAGTAAATGAACTAACTGTTAATAATTAAACCTGCTGGACAAGACTATATAAACCTGTGTGTTGGTGAATGAGTGTGAGTGCAAAATATAAAGGATAACCTGCCTAACCATGGAGATCAGGGAAAAGATACTTTGCCTGACAGGCAGGGGTCCAGACCACCCTGAACAAACCACGGGCAACAGATCAGCCCCTGTCCTTGTGCCTCTGACCAAGCACCCCAAATACCTGAAAGCCACTGCCTGTCCTACCACCTTAACACTCGTATTAGAATCCTTGTCTGAAAATACTTTTACACTCAATTTGATTCAACTCTGCTGATTCATTTTTAAAAAGTTGATTCAGGTTTTGTTTTGTTTTGTTTTGTTTTGTTTTATTTTATTTTATTTTATTTTTTTTTTTTTTTTTTTTTTTTTTTTTTTTTTTTTTTTTTTTTTTTTTTTTTTATTTTATTTTATTTTAACTTTCCACCCAGTAGGCGGCGGTACTCTTCCAACTCGTTGTTAACCAACCGCCATCAAAACTCAAGAAGAAGAAAGATCAGTCTCCGGTAAAGGTGTTCGCTTGTAACGCTGAGGGCGAACATCCTATCAGGTAAATACAAATTAATCTTCTACAGTAAAAAGCGGGCAGGTTTCTTGTTTATTTAAAGTCGTTTATTGTATTTTTTCCCCTTTAGCAAACATTTTTAAAGCTTCCGGTTCGGAGGTTTGTTAGCTACCGTTAGCTTCTGAGCAGCAGCTGAGCGTGGATTAGGATGCAGCACAGATTTCAATAACCAGTTTATAACCAGTGTCAGGTCATTAATTAGTTTATTAAAAAGAAAGCGGGTTTTTCTCTAACTTTGCTGCTGGGGATGAGATACTTTCCATGTCTAAAAGTGTTCACGTGAACCAAAAGATGTTTCTGAGATGAAGATGCTGCCTCTATGTAAACAGCATCCTCTCATCACATCCATCATCTCACATCCAGAAACTGGAGTCGAGCCATGTGGACGAGGTCCAAATTAGTCACATTATGTACACTTTAAAAAAAAAAAATCTTAATCTGTATAATAACATAATATCGATAACAGGAACACTGATAAAATACATAAAACTGCCCAGAGAAAACCCGAAAAATCTTTCATAAAATCACCATTATTTGTTTTTGTAAAAAGGAGCTTCGTTGTTTTGACCATAAAGAACTGAATTCTTGTTTAGTTTCATCTTTAAAGGCATTCAGGAAGTCGTTCAGCTTGGCAGGTGATAAAGCTGCTTTTAGTTGCCTCAGTCTCAAAGAGTCCAGGAATATCACTGATAAGAAGGTCATGTTCCTATATCTTGGTAATAAAGATAAATGTTGGGTCAGTGTGAACTGAGTGATAGATTTTCTCCCTAAAGTTGACAGAAAAAACAGTTTAGATGTCTTCAGAGGTCAGTGAGAGTTAAGTTGGATGAAAACAACTGTTCTTTTAAAGTTAAAGATTTCAACGGTTTACGTTCAGTTATAATAATGATAATAACAATCTTTATTTATAGAGCACTTTTCACAGCAACTGTCACAAAGTGCATTACACAGTAAAAACAACACATAAAATCAAATAACATCAATGACTAAAATGAAAATAGAAATTAAATAATAACAAAAATACTGTTACAATATACTAATAAAAGCTCTCTCTTAAAAAAAAAAAAAAAAAAAAAAAACAGAGTGCGTTTTCAATTTCCTCTTGAAGGATGACACTGAGTCAGCTGACTAGGTATCATCCCTCAAGCAAACTATTCCAGAGTTTTGGGGCCTGGACTGAAAAAGCTAATTTCAGGTTAAAATAAAGCAAAACAGATCACCCTTACCTACATCCCAGTTTTGCAGAGTTATGTCCTAAACAGCTCATCTCGTCAGAAATTCTGAACAAGACAGGAAAGAATCTCTGGAGCTAAAGAAGTGCTAAACATTTACTGTATCTGAAAAATCTCGGATGGTGTTACTGGGTAAAAATTGTGTTTACGTGACATCCATGTCTGATTCACTGGTGTCATCTCTGAGGGGGAATTTGTTTTTTTTAGGGACCAGTAACAAGGAGCATCTGTTTTCTGGAAGTTGCATGATTTCAAATAAATAAACCAGATGATGATAAGGTGGATAAACTTCAAGTCCCCTGATTTTAATATAAACACTTGCCCCGTTTCTTTGGTGGCTAGGGCTGCAACAATTAGTCGATTAGTCGATTAATCGTCGACTATCAAAGTAGTCGGTGACTAATTTTATAATTCACTAATCATCTGTTTATAAGCTTTGTTTTTCCTCTTAAAATTGCTAACATACACTAATGTGTGTTAATTTAACCAGTCATTAGTTTGGACACGTTTTCCCATTAGATTCAACGAGAAAGTGTCCAGACTTTTGACTGGTACTGTAAATATGCTGCAATTTTCGCATGATCCGATTAGTCGACTAATCAACAAAATCATTGGTGACTAATCGATTATCAAAATAATCTTTTGTGACAGCTCTTTTGGGGACAGTTCCTCTTCTTCTGGACAGAGATCTCTGATGGTGTTACTGGGATCTGTCAGAACCAGTCTCCCTGTGCTCAGATCCCCACTGACACCCCCGTTATCTTTGTTCCCCACATCCCTCCTCCTTCCTCCTTCGGTTCTTGGTATTTTTCCAGCTCCTAACTTTCCTTCCTCTGGACGTTTCTGTCGTTCAGGATCTCTACATCTGTCATTGATGCTTTCTTTTGTTGTTCTTTGACCGTCACATGTCCAGTCGGTCACCCATCACCAATTTATCGGTCTGAACCTGAAAGTCCTACTGGACCTTAGCTCTAATTTTCTCCACAATCTTTGATGCCATTTCCCACCTTCAGATGTTCCTGAACATATTCCACCGCCGCCTGATTATGGAGCTCCATGAGTGCTTTACCTGCCTCCATCTTCCCCTGCCACTACTTTGCCTGTCTCAGAGACAGCTGGACTCCTTTCTGGTGTCCTAGATCCTGATCTTGTCCTCAAGGTTCAGTCACAGGGGCCAGTGTATTAAAAAGGAAGCTAACAGGCTTCTAGAAACCTTCATATCTAACCCAGAGGAAATTATCTGGCATGAAGTCAGGGGTCATGTATGAGTGGTTGTGCTTGACTTGGTGTTTTTGTCTCGTACAGGAAGCCTCACCGGAGTCTATGATATCCTGAAAAAGCAGCCGGACTGAGCCCAGAACATCGATTTATCTGTCTGAGGGAAACGCTGCAGATGGCTGGGTTCCTGGATAACTTCCGCTGGCCAGAGTGCGAATGCATCGACTGGGGGGAGAGGAGGAACGCTGTGGCCTCTGTGGTGGCTGGAGTTCTGGTGAGTGGATGGGAGGAGTCTGTGTAGGGACAAAAACATTTCCCCAATACCAGGGGAGGATAAACTAATGATTGCAGCAACAAGGTGATTCACAAAGACCTGAACCAGGATCTGAAAGATGCATCTGGACCTTCAGCTGATCCACCTACTGTTGGCCGAAGCCACATCAGAGATGGTCTCCATGGAAACGTGGCTATCAAGAAGCCGTTCTTTGGGAAGGAAACAAGAGAAAAGGCTGAGTTATGTCACGTGACCCAAGAACTGGACTGAAGATCAGTGGAAACTGGTCTGATGAAGAGATGGATCCTCCCAAAAACCCGGACCTCAATTGGTCTGATGAAGAGATCGATCCTCCCAAAAACCTGGACCTCAAGAGGTCTGATGGAGGGACGGATCCTTCCTTGAAACTAGACCTCAACATCATTGAAGCAGTGTGGGATCATCTGGACAGAAAACAGAACAAAAGGCAGAAACAACCAAAGAATAGTTTTGAAAAGTCCTTGAAAAAGACCCTGGAGAATGGTCCTTGGAGAACTGGTCCTGGAGACTACTGGAAGACATGACAGAAAACTTCTCTTCGAGGATTCAGACTGGGATGAAGAGCAAAGCTGCTCAGACCAAATGTTCATTTTAAGATCCTGAGAACTGGACCGACTCTGGTTCTGTTTCATCAACATTGAGATCATTTTCATTTTAGACTCATTAAAAGTAGAAAGTTTACATCCTGATCCAAACAGACTTCTTTCATTCATGTCTGATTTCAGCAGTTTCCTCTCCTTCAGTTCTTCACAGGATGGTGGATCATGATCGATGCGGCGGTGACGTATCCATCCCAGGAGCAGATGAACCACGCCTTCCACACATGTGGGGTCTTCTCCACCATAGCATTCTTCATGTAAGCCTTGTAAGACTCAGACAGCACATCTATAGACAGGAAGCTATCACAGCAGGGACAAATGAGTTCACTAATGACATCACAATTTATTTTATATATTAAAAAATTATTTCAATGACAATTCTTAAATTATTTTGATTAATAAAAAATTCCCAAACCCATCAGGCATACAAAAAAAATGACATAATAAATTCTTTTAATTATAAAAAAATGTAGCACTCCTCCTTCCCAATCCTCCATACGTTTCTGGATACATGTCCATCCATTATTCTCTCGGTTCTGACCGCTTCCCCTCTGATTCTCCTCCATCTCTTGCTCATCACCAGCCATCATCAGTGAGGATTCCACCCGCCGCATTTTCCTCTCAGTGGGCGTTACACCAAACAACACCAAAGTAGATCAGCAGCGGCAATTGACAGTCCATAACGTTTGGCATAAAACCCCGTTCAAAGTGATTTTTCTCCCCCTGCATTAAAGTCTTTTCTTAATAACGGGGTGTTTCCTAAGTAATGAAGTACTTGGGTTAAAATGTATTTGTGTAAAAGTGAAATGACCTATTTCAAAAAAATCCAGCTCCAACAGAGTAAATGCAAAGCCAGCGCCACTCATATGGAATCATATTTTCCTGCCAGTATGGCGGCATAAACACAGTGAGTCATGTGACATCCAGCGCTCTATTGTAAGTATCGGGTTCTGTTATCAGCAAAATAGGCCAATATCGGAGCGAGTACAGATGCTGGCAGCAGAACTTCCCTGCTGATGAGTAGTGCTTCTGGCTACACAGCTGTTCAGTCCCAATCCCTTGAGTTCCCTTCACATTGTTCATGTGGAAATGCTCTTACTTTCACTTTTAAACATAATTGAGTTCTACTGTTGTTTTTCTTCCATCTGATTTCACCGAACATTTAAGTGATCGCCATCATTCGGGATGTTTTTCTGACCATATTTCTTCCTGGAAGACAATGGGTCCCCATCATCCTTCCAGTTGTTAATGATGCGCTGGACAATTCTGAACCCAGTTTTAGTAGTTTCTGCATCTCCTTAGATATTTTCTCTGCTTGATGCCAAAAATCTGACCCTTGTGGAACAGACTAGCATCTTTTTGTGTCTTTCCACATGGTTGTTTTAATAAATGAGAAGCTGCTCATTAAATAACTGAAACACTGAAGGAATCATCCAGTAGGAGGCTCCAGCTTGTTGGCTTACATCCAGCTGGCCACTTATACGGGCAGTGTGTTTTAATGATAATAATAATTTCTGAACATGTTGCACAAAGCAACAGATTATTCTATAAAATAACCCCAGACTTACAGATTTTTTTTCAGATGAATTCCCACTCTAATGGAGCTGTTTGTACTTTCAGGATTAATGCTGTTTCCAACGGTCAGGTGAGAGGAGACACCTATGGGGAGGGCTGCCTTGGCAGGACAGGTGAGTTTCTGTGTGTCTGAATCGTTTGGTTTGGTTAGATGTGCTATGATTCCAGCTTCATGCTGTCCACTACTTTCCACGGTGTTTCCTCTGTTAGCTGAAGGCTGTGTGGATCAGTTCTGGTTGCAGTCCAGAACCTCACAGTGGTCTGTTCTGCTGAGAGTGGAAGGAGTAAACTGATTGGTGGATTATTATGTGGTTGTTATATATTTTTTTTTCTCCAGGAGCACGTCTGTGGCTCTTCATCGGCTTCATGATGATGTTCGGCTCTCTCATTGCCTCCATCTGGATCCTGTTTGGTGGATATGTGGTTCCAAGTGAGTCTTTCCTCATTTTCCTACTTTCTTTATCTACTAACTGGATTTTGGCTCATAGACTGGAATACTGTTATCCTACCAGCAAGAATATAGTTTGATTCAGTTCGGTTTATTTATTTAGTTCAGAACAAAATACATTTTAAAGCATTTTAAATATGAACTTCAGTTTATTCTGATGTAGTTCGGTCCAGTTCATTAACTGAGCCAAGGAACCCAGGAGACTGGTTCAGATCTGCTCTTTGATCCAGCCTTCCATTCGGAGCTGGACCAGGAGACACTGAAGAGGAAAACCTCCATCTGGACCAGAACCAAGAAAGAAAACCTCCATCAGGACTAGAGGTCGACTGGTAGTGGATTTTTAAAGGCCGATATAATAACAATAGTTTGGAGCAGGAAGAAGCCGATAGCCGATTAATCGGCTGATAACCCCCTTGCGAAAAATAAAATAAAATTCAATGTTGTGTGTATATATATAGTGGATGGATAAATAAATAGGCTATTAAAAGATTTTTCTAGAAATAAAAACATAGCTATTAGAAAATTAAGAGGTCCTTCACATTTATGTGAGTGATGACACTCACATAAAAAATAATATTCACAAAACAACTTGTTAAACAGACGTATAGTGAAGGACGTTGAACTGTGGTTTTCTCATCCTCACATAGTCAGGCTAACCACTAACCAGCTGTAGGGGGAGGGTATGTTTGGATTTCATCTCTATTTTATCCATTTTAAACAGTCCTGATCTTAATCAACAAAGCTTTTTTTTGGTCTTTAATGACCTTTTTTTTAAAAGAATAAATTCAGAAAAGGAATTCATTTATATTTAAAATATAACTACATTTTTTGTCCGCCGCAGCAGCAAAGTCACTACAAACTCAGTCATATCTGGACACAAATCGTGGGGGGGCTGGTTCGTCTCAGCCAGCACTAAAGTTTATTAGAATTTGCCCAATTTTAAGATTCATGACAAACTAACATCACATCAATCAGACAAGTTTTCACGTAAATATCCGATGTTTTCCTTAGTTATTTTCTGGAAAACCCCTCATAGACGTGATGTCGGTGGGATCCCGTTGCAGTCGGATGATTGTCCTACACGCGGTTTTACAAGCGGTAAAATACACGAAATATGGTTCCAGGACAGATTAAACTGGTCTGTGTGACGGAATCAAACCTGCAAGACCTGAACGGAGCGGACTAACAGAACTGCACCTGACCTGGACCGGGTCAATGACGAATCTGGAGTGGCGGTGGAGGTGATTAAACATGATGCGGCGGCGTGGCCCCCACATGATAAATAATAGCCTTTAAAAATTAGAAGATAACAACTTACTGCTACCAGCTGAGCTTTAAGTAGTCCTCAGTAATCAATAGTGCGGACTTGGACTTTTATTCCGTTTACATTAAGACAAACTCTTTTACCTCGGAGCTGTGGCGGACTTGTCCGCGAGGAAGCGGCCCGTTTATAAAGACATCTCTGATTAAATAGCGGATGGACTTTACAGCATATTCTGCTATGAAAGTGTGAAAGCGGCTAAATACAGCTTTCATTTATTTACCTTGTTCGTTGTTTGCTTAACAAGCCCTGTGCTCACGTCAAACATGCCTGTGGCTGTTTATGCTGAAATATGACTCACGTTTCTGCTTAAATATGATTCACGTTTCTGCTTAAATATGATTCACGTTTCTGCTTGTTGAACAACCGGTACTTATTGCCTGCTCCAAGGAGATTTTGATGGTGGAGTTTCAACTCGTGAAGGTTGTATTGCACTAACTGATGCCGCTTCACTCGTTATATTCTCCACCTGGGCCCCTCCTCTCCCCTGTGTGTTGCCAGCACTAGGGATGTATATCGTTATGATTTTATCGATACCGATACCAATATCGATACTCCTTATCGATACCGGTATTTATCGATCCTCTTATTGATACTATAAGACAATTTAGAGTAAATAATAGACATTACAAGATGTTAAAAGATCCAGTGGTGGAGAACATTTGTTCAGAACGTGTTGGAAGAAGCCTGGACATAAAGGTAGGTGAAGGACAGCTGGGAGAATAAGCGAATTGTGTCTCTCTTATTTAATCTCTGTGATTATTTGACTGTGTAATGATAACGCAATGGTTAGGTAGATGAACAAAAAGTATCAATAAGAGTATCGTTTGTCCAGAATCTTAACGGTACCCTGGTATCGTTAAGATTAGGAACCGGTACCAAACGATACCGGTACTCGGTATACATCCCTAGCCAGCACACCCCCCTCCACCTCTCCCCCGCCCCTCAGTGATCAGAGAGCAGCACAGGGAAGAAGTGCTTCATGGTGCTGTGGAAAAAACTGCAGCCATCAGCCACTATCGGAGCCAAGTTCAGCCGATACCAATAGTTTGTAAAACGTCCTATCGGCGCCGATTAATCGGCCAAACCGATTAATCGGTCGACCTCTAATCAGGACCATAACTAGGCAGGAAAACGTCCATCAGAGCCGAGACACGGAAGGAAAACCTCCATCTGGACCGGAACCAAGAAAGAAAACCTCCATTAGGACCAGAACCAAGAAAGAAAACCTCCATTGGAGCGGGAACAAGGAAGGAAAGTCTCCATCAGGACTAAAACCAGGAAGGAAACCTTCGTCAGAGCCAGAACTCGGAAGGAAAACCTCCATCGGGACCAGAGCTAAGAAAGAAAACCTCCATCAGAGCCAGAACAAGGAAAGCAAACCTCCATCAGAACTAAAACCAGCAAGAAAACGTCCATTAGAGCCGGAACACGGAAGGAAAACCTCCATCGGGACCAGAACCAAGAAAGAAAACCTCCATCAGGACCAGAACCACGAACATAAACCTCCATCTGGACCATAACCAGGACGGAAAACCTTCATCAGAGATGGAACATGAAGGAAAACCTCCATCAGCACCAGAACCAAGAAAGAAAACCTCCATCAGACCAGAACCAAGAAAGAAAACCCCTTCAGGACCAGAACCACGAACGTAAACCTCCACCAGAACCAGGAAGGAAAACCTCCATCAGAGCTGGAACAAGGAAGGAAAACCTCCATCAGGACTAAAACCAGGAAGAAAACCTCCATCAGGACCAGAACCAGGCAGGAAAACCTCCATCAGCACCAGAACCAAGAAAGAAAACCTCCTATCAGGACCAGAACCAGGAAGAAAACCTCCATCAGGACCAGAACCAGGCAGGAAAACCTCCATCAGGACCAGAACCAAGAAAGAAAACCTCTACCAGGACCAGAACCAGGAAGAAAACCTCCATCAGGACCAGAACCAGGCAGGAAAACCTCCATCAGGACCAGAACCAAGAAAGAAAACCTCTATCAGGACCAGAACCAGGAAGAAAACCTCCATCAGGACCAGAACCAGGCAGGAAAACCTCCATCAGGACCAGAACCAAGAAAGAAAGCCCCCTTCAGGACCAGAACCAGGCAGGAAAACCTCCATCAGGACCAGAACCAAGAAAGAAAGCCCCCTTCAGGACCAGAACCACGAACGTAAACCTCCACCAGAACCAGGAAGGAAAAACCTCCATCAGAGCTGGAACAAGGAAGGAAAACCTCCATCAGACTAAAACCAGGAAGAAAACCTCCATCAGGACCAGAACCAGGCAGGAAAACCTCCATCAGCACCAGAACCAAGAAAGAAAACCTCTATCAGGACCAGAACCAGGAAGAAAACCTCCATCAGGACCAGAACCAGGCAGGAAAACCTCCATCAGAACCAGAACCAAGAAAGAAAACCTCTATCAGGACCAGAACCAGGAAGAAAACCTCCATCAGGACCAGAACCAGGCAGGAAAACCTCCATCAGGACCAGAACCAAGAAAGAAAACCTCTATCAGGACCAGAACCAGGAAGAAAACCTCCATCAGGACCAGAACCAGGCAGGAAAACCTCCATCATGACCAGAACCAAGGCTCTAAGATCTAATGGATTTGGTCATTCTGGTACACTATGGATTGGTCCTGAGACCCAGCAAGTCTCTAAGGCTGAGGATTGTAATGCAGCATTTCTGGTTTCTTTTGTCAGCATCATGTCAGAGGTCGTAAAGTCATCTTTGACCTTTATGTTCATGTTTCAATAATTCTCTGCGATATCCTCACTGGTTCCACACTGGTTCCTCGGCATGGTTCCTCAGCGAGGCAGGGAAGGCTGCATTTCAGCAAAGTTTCAGTTGTCTCCATAACACCCTCACGTCACATTTGGTGGATAAAAAATATTATCACAATATACTTTTTCATATTGTCCGATTTTGATACTTTTAGACAATATTTTTTGATACAACCAGTTTTAATGCATCTGTACTGAAAACTGTACAGATGCTCTGCACTGTAAAGAAACTGTAGAGATTAGTTGGGGTGGGCGATATTACCAAAAAATATATTATACAGATGATATTGATGGACACAAGAAGTCACAGCCAAATCCCTCTTCCATTTGCCCGACTTAACATAAGACATACAGCAAAGTAAAGCCTCCTCTGATTCTATTTAAATTTCAATGCTTTTCTAATTTGGTTTGTTATTTCATTAAACACTGTTTTGATAGTTGAAGCCGATACCCGCTGATCCGCTGTGATCTGCCATGTCCTCCTCTCGTTAAGTGGATCTCCACTGTGATGATGCACAGGTCACATGATGTCACGATATTACATTTTCCATCAGTGTCAAAAATATACCAGTAATATCGCGATACAATATAAACAATACGATATGGCACACCCTTAATATACACAACCAGTCAAAAGTCTGGACACACTTCCCCTCAGAGTTTAATGGGAAAGTGTCCAAATTTTTGACTGGTCGTGTAGGATAATCGGAATTGTTCACCTGCTGTAGATTTACTGTGGTGCACCAAAACTGATGGATAAAATGTGAGTTTATGACATAACTGACCAGCTGCCAACATGATGCAGGATATGTTGATGTGATATAAGGCTGTTTATGCTGGTCAGAGCACATGCTCTCAGTTCCAGATGGTGACTTCCTCCCTTTGTTTTTCTCTCAGAAAAAGAAGTGGCTCCAGGTCTGGCTGTGTTCTTTCAGAATGCTTTCATCTTTTTCAGGTAAGTTTACCAGGAAATGGTCTAAAGTTAGACTGAGAAGTGGTGGTGGTGGTGTGAGGCGGGACAGGGGGTTACAATTTTATTTGGCTATAACCTTATTTAGAGAAAGTAGGTCAACCGGCTGATAGCTAGCTGTGTGAGTTTGCTAAAGGCTATCTGATATCAGACAAGACAGCATGTAAAAAATAAACTTATGGGTAATGACAACATTGTGGTCACCTCATTCAGTGTTGCTACAGAAGCTTCTTTTAACTCTGTTCAAAAACCCTGACTTGACTTCACCCATGTTGAATGCAGTCAGACATGCATGCTAGGGCAGCTCACATTGGTGTATCAGTGGGAGGAGGGATGGGGTGAGGAGAGCAGAGGGTGAAAGGGGGGATTTTTGCTTGATAGTGTGCTCTAATTGGAGAATATAAATTACATAGAATGATAAGCTGCTGTCTGAATCAACTGTTTTTGAACAAAGAAACAAAGCTGACTGCCCATGAACAGGGACTTCGATACTCGCACATTCACATGGCCTTCTAAGTGTACAACAGATCAGATTATACACCCAAACCCCCAGAAAAGGGAAATTTGATGTAATGGCACCTTTAAAGCTCTGTCATGCAAAGAAGAAGAAGTATGTAAACACTGCCATCCGTCGTCTCTGGACCAAAGCTCATTTAAAATGCTCTGAGGCAAAGTGGAAACTGTTCTGTAGTCAGATGGATGAAAATGCGAGGATGTTTCTGGAAAGCATGGACGCTGTGTCCTGCAGGCTAAAGAGGAAAGGAAGCATCCAGCTTGTTATCAGTGGACAGTTGGAAAGCTGCATCTCTGATGGGATGGGGTTGCATCAGTGTCCGTGGAGTGGGCAGCTTCCACATCTGTGAAGCTCCATCAATGCTGAAACATGGACATCGAGGTTTTAGAGCAACATCTGCACCCAACCAGACAACGCTTCTTTCAGGGAAAGCCATGCAGATTTCAGCAAGATCATCCATCACAACCATTTCATTACCTGATCCAATGTTTATTTTTCTACTGGGAATAAAATATGTTGATGAGGTTTTTTTATTTACATTTTACATAGAGACTCATCTTTTGTGGATAAAACACTGAAATGATGAAGACAGACTCAGAGTGCAAAGACTTCTTAGCTGCTACAGAGATTAATGATAACTAACTTGCTCTTTCTCTCTCTCTCGTTCTCCAGCACTCTGATCTATAAGTTTGGTCGTACAGAGGATTTATGGGGTTAGAGGAAGCAGCCCTGCAGACGACCTGATGATGTTTTAAAGCGAAGAAGCTATGGAAGCTCCAACACACACACATTACTATTTTAACAGAGGCCCATCAGTGCTGCTACACACACACACACACACACACACACGTCTGTGCAGCTATCCTTATTCACTAACTTTAATCAAACCTTTAGCTCAAAAGTCTGACCTCCGTCCTGAAAATGGACTGGGGGTTTTGTCCCCATAAGACCTAATGGTCCCATCAAGGCCAGTGATGATACCATACAGGTCACAATAAAGTAACAAAAACTAGATGACAGACACACACACACAGTGTTGTGGACATTGATGCTATAAACCCATTTCAATTACAATTACGAAGTTTTCTAAAATTTAACAAAACTGTTTCTCTTTCTGCGTCATGAAAGATCTGGACTCTGATGCAGAAACACACAAAAACTGTGAGAAACAAAACCTGATAAAATTCTAAAATATCCAGAAACAAGTTCCTGATTCTCCAACCAGAAGATTAACCCTTAAAACCCCAAGAGCTTTGACATACTAGGCAGTTGCTCCTGATGGGGCGTTGCTATCAATTTAAGCTCTCTTGATTGGTGGAAAGTTTGACAGGAAGTGTCTTCATCATCATTTCCAGGTCTGAACAGAGGTCTCTTAGCAACACAGTAGTGATAGTTAGCTATCCATCACAATTTTCCCCACAGAGTGAATCTTCTGTCATAACCTGAGGAACTGGTGGTGATCGAAGAGATGGCCCTCGAGGACAACAGTGGAGTTTTAAAGGGTTAAAAAGTTTTATTAAGAAGAAGCCCCTTTTCCACCAGCACCTACCAGGCCCAGCTGGACACCCCTCCTGGTGTGTGTGACTCTCCATTGGGAATTCACCAGCTCAGACATAAGACGTGTTTAGCACCTACTCCGTCGGGCTGAAAATGTCATGTGTACAGATTGCAGGGCATGATTGGCTAGAATTGGAAATCCTATAAGTCATTAGTGACCAGCCATCTTTAAACCGAAAGCTGCAACCGTGGATAAAGAGGTTGGGTTTGCTAACCTGTAGCAGATGTTGGCAGGAGGAGGAGACGTGGTTTATCCCGACCCAGGTTATAAACCACAGCAGGTAAATCACTACCTTCAGGTGGAGAAGGTCCTGGCTGCAGCAAGCAAGACAAGACAGAGTCAGATACTGGGCAGGGTCGGACGTCCGACTTCATCCATCAACCGTTTTCATTGGCCCATTCTTACCCTACCCCAACCCTAAGGTCCACTACCCACAGGACACGAATAGAACAGATTTTTGCGCTTTCGAATTTCGTATCCGGTCAGGCGCCTATGCTTTTCCACCGGACTCGAAGCACCGCGCTACAAAGTCCTCATGTCACCTGTGTTTAGCCAGCACCCCCTTATTCACCTCGTGCATGTGCTTAGATGTATTGACACCCAATCCCCCTTGTTTTTCGTGTGCACCTGGAATGCAACCCGATCCGTCCCCCACGTGTGTTCATCCTTGTGCTCCTCTACATGCAACCCAATAATCAGAGAACTCGAGAAATTTTATAATAAAACTGTTGGTGCGCATGTGAACAGGTTTATTGAGACATGATACACTGGCTTCCCCTCTTCCTTCACTTGTGTCTTCATCTCCTGCTCACATGCAGATCAACCTTCATATCATTGCTTGGTCCAGCTGTTTATTTTGAAAGAATTTTTTGTGACTTATGGCACTTCCTGCCATGCGTCACAAATTCGGCTGTGGCAAGCACAAAAATGACACCTGATGTCAAAACCAACGCTGCACAAGCTAATCGGTGCGCTGCACGCTTGGCGTTTCGGGGCTGGTGGGAAAGACTTCATCTGTTGAGATGGCCTCAACAGATGGCCTCTGAAAATTCGTCTCTATTCGTGCGCCTGCTGCTCCAGGTGTAAAAAAAAAAGGGGGTAACACTCCTGTCTGGCCACGCCCATCGGATGTCCAACCCCGCCCTGTGTCCGACTGCTGCAAGCTGCAGCCGGGGGTCTTTGGATTGTTGTAAACAAATATGTTCAGGACTCTACGAGTCACCTCACTACGAGAGAAGGGCCCGCCTACGGAGTCGGATATTAGGCGGGGTTAGGTGTCAGACTTCGCCCACATTACCGTTTTGAGTAACCCTTACCCCTATCCCAAAGCTCTAACTCTAACCTCACTATCTGGCCACGCCCATTGGATGTCCATCACTGCCTTATATCAGACTACTGCAAGCCGCAGACAGGGTCCTTGCGCTACAACAACCCCGCCCACTCGGGCTTCAGTGGAAAACAACTGAAACCAGTGTCACTGAATGAGGTCGGGCCGATTAGGTGCTGGTGGAAAAGGGCTGTTATTAAACACAATAGAAACACGACTATTCAGCTTCCAGTGACTGTCTGCAGCAGATTCTACGTTGCTCAGAGATGAGAATCATTTCTCCGGACTTGAGTTGGTTAATTAAAGGTCTGGGCGAATGAGTTGGTTTAAGTTTAAGTTTTGTTGCGTTTTAGAAAACTTTCCTGGAAACAGGTTTGTGTTTCTGGATGTTTTTGCTGACCTGTAGAGCCTTCATTGTTCGTCTGCATGTTCACAAACTTCTTTCTGTAAATATTATTTCTCCTCTTTTTCCACATATGAAAGGATGCTGTTTGTTATTGAGCAAAACTTGGATTAATGAGGTTTTAACGTCTCAATAATCACCAGTTTCTCATTCTTTGTCAGTTTTGTAACATATTGTGCAATTTTACTGATTTTAGAAAAGGGAAATCATTTAAAGAGCAATCTGCAGGTCGTGTTTTTAACTAAGTGTTAAATCATTGTTAGTAGAAACTGGGTGTAGAACCGGCGCATGTGGCCTCATTCAGATTGGAATCTTTACTGGCAGATTATCTGAATCCGGTCCAGTTTTCTGAAAGTGTTTTCAGACTCTGGTTCTGGTTCCAGCAGCAGGTTGGACATGAGGATGAAGCGCTGGCTGGTAGATGGCTGTTCTGCTTCAGCTGTGCATTTACATCAGAGACATTGTATTTAGCAATAAATAAGCCACAGCAGTGTCACATCATACCTTTCTGTTTTTAACCCTTTCATGCCAAATTCCTTGACATTTATATAAGAACAAAATACATTCAAACATAAGGAGAAAAAATAATTTTAATTAATTAAACACATGCAGATGACTTAGATGAAATAATTAAATCTTTCAAGTGCAGTTGGTGAATGGGGGTTACTGAATGAACGTCTTGTCACTCCTCCCGGTTAACCTGCAGCTTGCTCTTTATCTGGTCGGGGTTAATTTATTTACACTGGACTGTAATGTGAAGTGTTTCCGGTTGACTGGTTTAGTCTCTTCTCAGGATAAAGTCTAATTTCTCTTCTGTAGTTTGTTAGAAAACGCCCTGGAGGTTTCAGGATTGAGGGTGGGGGGGCTCGTCAGTGTTAAAGAGGCAATCTGCTCAAGCTGTTGACTTGTGCAGGTTTTTGTATAAAGTTGTAGAACAAATTCTTTGCTGCCATGTAGTATTTTTATTTGGGTCAGTATGTCTATAGACTGCATTTGCTAAGAGCATAAATTAAAGATGTTTTACTGGGAATGTCTGACAATCCTGCATCCATCCCAGTTTAGGCAGCAGTGTTTTTATTTTCTGTTTGTATTGTCACCATCAACCATTTATAAAAGGAAAATAATAAACCAGCTTCTGTTGAACAAACTTCTTAATTAAAGGATGTTTCTGGGTTATTTCAGCTCCAGGTGTCTGATTTAAAAAATCAACCTTTATCTGGATAAACGTTGACTTTTAACTGGTGGATAAACTGGGGTAAAAAACAAAACACATTTTCTGCTGCTGGTTTCATAGACAAGCTCCTTCTAAAAGTTTTTACTCATCCATGAATTAAAATGCACATATTGTATAAAATATTCCAAATATGGAAAGTTGTATTAAAAATATGTAAAAATCTAATAAGAGGATGAAGATGATTAGTGTGGTAAACAGTTTTCATGACTCAGGAACAACTTCTGCTGCATTTTCTAATTTAAACTGTAACATCCTTTATCAGTGGTTTTATCATAAAAGCCCCCAGTTAGAATGTCATTAAATAATTACAGAAAAGGTTTCTCAACATATTCAAGAAAAAACTAGAAACACACTCTGAGAGCACAGATTTCCGCTAAACAGCTCCACTCCCTTATTTTTGTGTGTTCTGGATTATAGTATCTGGAATTTTCTCTGGATCCGGATCAACTTTCGAAACATTATAGAACTCATTGAGATTCTTTCTTGCGATTCTTTAACGAACACTCGGGCATTTGTATGGAGTTACATGCAAAAATTGGCCTATCTCACAGTGATAGAGAAACCTTCAAAAAAATTCCTGGTTCCAGAAGAAGATCCGGATCACCATCAAAATTTAATGGGCTGAGGCACACGGCTGGTGAAAATTTCAGATTAATCCGTCCAGAATTTTTTCCATAAAGTTGCTGACAGACAAACTAACCAGCGCTACCGAAAACATCAGCCATGTCTCAAACCATGCACTTGAGCATTTCAAACACTCTTTTTGAGTGTGTAGTGCGTTCATGCTGTCATTTAAGTGAAAATTCAGTGCACTGAAAGTACCAGGATGTTGCCCTAATAATGGCCAAACACGAAGTGCAAAACGAAGCACACTTCTCACACTAAATGGGCGCCATCTTGCTGACCTAGCAGAAGAGGCGGGACTTTCAAACTGCTTTCAGAACTGAATAATGCAATTAATCAAAATTTGATCGGGATTTCAGTTTTCAAGTCAAAAGATCTCTAAACTCACATAATCGAGTTGAAACAATTTATTTGCCATTTTTCTATAAACAATTTCTGAAAGTGTCACGCATGCGCAGTACATTCCCTTCCATGCCGGCCTTCTACAACCTAAATTCATGCAGCTGAAGAGCGAAGGAGGTGTGTTGTGTCTTTCTTAAATTATCAGTAACAAGGGGGGGGGGGGGGCTCTATTGCTCTCTGGACTGAGATCTCGGATGGCATTACTGGGATGCTCCCAGTTTAAAATTCATGAGAATACTGTGATCGCCACATCCACTCCCTCCATCTTTCTCCTTCTGCTCTCGGTTTTCTTCCAGCTTCTTGTCTTCCTTCTTCTGGATGTTTGTCATTCAGGATCTCTACGTCCACCACGTCTAGTTGGTTAGCCATCACCAGTTTATCAGACTGGATCTGGAGGTCCCACAGGATCCCGCCTTTATCATGCTGTAGGAATGCCGTCACCAGCATTCCCAGTCAGAGGATATGGGATGTTCGATGTCTGAAGGAGGAGATGGCCTGAAAGCGATCCGTCCTGCTGGTAAAAACTAAAAACACTGCAAGAGTCGATAGAAGGAATCAATAACTGGCCTCAGAGATTAGGGGGTTCCATTTAGGACAATTTTTTATTAATGCATTTGAAAATAAATTTCAAGGCAACAATCAATCCAGAGTTAAGACAGTAGGCAGGTTTACAGCTGTGTTCCAGTGTCTTCTCCTTTCAGGACATAAAAATAAAACTGATGCTAAGACTGTGAGCTGCTTTTTAAACAGCCTCTTGTTAAAGTGCATGCATACAGACCATTCATCCCTTCTCATGTAGTTAACTAAATACAATTTACATAAAATCCCATTCATTTCAATATCTGCAGGTTTGCAACTTTGTTAAAATGAAATAGCTAATTTTCCCCAGAATTCCCCCTGATACTGTAATCATTTTAGTCTTGGACAACAACAAAAACGGCATTGTCTTTGCATCTTTATCAGAATGAAGGAGATTATGATTAGACTGGATATCACCATTTTACCTTTAAAGTATCTTTATGGGTTTAGGGTCTTGTACAGTTTTTGAATCTGAAAAGATAAAGTCTAACTTGAGAAGGTCACCTAAAAGATTGGAGACTGCTTGGGGGACCTGAGATTGATTACAGAATGAAAATGAAACCATTACAAGACAAATGAAATCTTTGTTAACGGGGAACTCTCAGCTTCCTCTTAGAGGGTGAACAGTAATACTTTGAGTTACTGTTTGTACACACACACACACACACATATATATATATATATATATATATATTATATATATATATATATATATATATATATCTCATCTTTGTTGTATTGCAACAGATTCTAAAGGCCAAACAGTGTTTGAAGTAGAAAGAAAAGGCAGATTGATTGTTGTAACTTTTGGTTTTGCTACTAGGAGTTTTTTAGATAGGACCGCGGGTTTAGTGATGTTCAACCAACTACATTGTGCTGACGCATGTATTGGTGTATTGGGGGTGGGGGCGGGTATCCAATGCTGTACAAAACAACAAGCTTTTTTTTTTTTTTTTTAGATGTCTGAAATGTGCCACATTCAGTATATGTTGAGCTTTAAAGCATCACTACGAAACTTTCCAGCCTTAAAACTGTTTCCAGCTCATTTTTACCTCACGCAGACAATAAAGGCGCTATGCCTGATTATGCACATTTTTGAACCATGAACGAGGTGAACAGTGTAGTTTGAACTGTAAGCCCCGCCCCTAACTTTTTCTCCCAGTGAGAAACGCTCTTACACTCCCTCCCACTCGACATGCATGAAATAACGTGCATGTTTCAAACTCGTGCACAAAGAAACTCCAGTGGAAACTTGTATCGTCCAGTAAATTTACTGTTTTGGTTGCAGTAAACGGCTGCGAATCAGATAAATGACATTTTCTGTCACTTAATTCATAAACTGGTAGTTTACCATAACTATAGTTATGTACACAGTTGCACAATTAATATGCGTTAGGGCTGGACAATTAATCAAATTTTGATTGTGATTTCAATTTTGCCTTCCTACGATCATAAACACACTGTAATTGTAGAAAAACGATTAATCCTGTAGTGAACAGACTGGTGGAGTTATAGGAAGCAAACTGCAGGGAGTATAGAACAGGAATGCATGTAGACTAGGTATTCATTTTTATTGCTATTATTATTTTCATATATTTCTGGTTGTGTTTTTTTATTTTTTAGTTATATTTGAGGTTGAATTTTGGTGGTTCAATAAACACTTTTTTTTTTTTAATCAATGAATAATTGTGTATATTAATTGTGATTTCAATATCAGTCAAAATAATCGTGATTATAACTTTTTCCTTAATCGTCCATCCCTAATATGCGTTATGATGTTATAGGCAGCATTACAACATAACAACCTAATTAAGTATCTAACCGGCGACGTCGAGTGAAGGTGATGCAAAGCTCAGTAGTGCCAGCAGCCGAGGACATATAAAATGTTACTAAGAAGAAAGTTATTGAAAAATAGGCTACCTATCTATTTGGATTAAGCACGTTTCCAGTTCACATTCTGTTCAAAGTCTCTCCCTCCTCAGTTTTAATGCTTTCAGGCTGTTTTGCTGTATGAACAGTGACAGCCAGCGTGACTTTTCCTTCGATAGACGCCATGCGGTTCTGTTTACAAGTGCTGCTGTGCACGTGCTAGGAGAGGGCGCTCCTCGTTAGGAATCGTGTTTGTGGCTGATTGTAAACCAGAACTTCTGTAGACTGAACTCCTGGCAGAGAAAAGCGTCACGACGGCATTAGAAACCTAAACTAAAAAGGCCTGGATTCATGCATATACGCAATCAATGAGTCATTTATTTTCATGAAATTACCTCTTCTACCACATATTAAACCGTGTAGAAAGCCTTTTTCTTAGAGAGATTAGAATAAGATCAAGTACAGGGCCATTAATTATGTACATCCCTGGAGCCATCGTTGTCCCGAGGCTGAGAAACTACTACACTTTTTCCCCAGCTGAAATTATTACAGCTGAATTTCACTTTCCAGCACCATATCACACGCTAGCAAATGGATATCAACACACCGGCCATTTTAAACTTTACAAGTTCAAATGCAAGAGAGCATCATCAGAGGAAGACGAGAAAAGAAAGAGAAAGGACAGAGCAAAAATAAGACGAGTCAACATCAGACTAACTTTTGGAGGCTGGGGAGATCTCAGACTGGATGAAGACGATGCTGGATTAGCTGGATTAGGGGAGATCTCAGGAAAGTTCTGTGGTGTTGCTTTAAAACTGTTGTAGCGAAACTAAAATCAGACATTTCAGTTGTTAGAACAAAGCAAATGGAAACGATTCCTAATCTCTAACAGATAACTGGTTGATGAGAATGGATCGTTGAACACTCAAAATCGATGGATTGTTATCGCTGTAGAAACGTGATCAGTGGTGTTTGCCTCGGATGAAAGATCTATGGCACTTTAGAGGGAGGCAATGAAGATGATCCTCGTATCTCCATGAAAGCTGCAGCCAGTCATGCTTCAGTCACATCCTCCAGTTTAACCAATAAAACAACAGGAGGTCCCCGCCCACCCACGTTTTAACCGAACATGTTTCTGTGCGCTCAGCGAGTCACAAGTCTGTATCAAGTCGAAGCTCATCTTTCAAACCTCTCCGATTAGCAGTGAGGACGAAGTGACGCTGCGGGACTGGATGAGGAGGAGGAGGGCGGCAGTCTTCATCGTCATGCTGGAGACATACCGGTGATGAGATCGTAGTGCTCCTCACTGCTGGGAAGGATGGAAACCTGCTCAGGTTGAGGCTCTGGGAGCGGCTGGAGGAGAGAGGAACACCAGTCAGAGATGAAGGTGACACGCTGGATGAGTAACTGGGAGGAACCGACTGGACTCAGCCTGACCAGTGCCTGTCCAAACGTCCCACCACAGGTTGACTTTATGGCTGCATCTGTCCATCAGCTACCCATCAGGAAAATATGTATTATATATGATTCAGTTTTAAAGATCATTAAAAACTAATCAAATATCTGTAGGTACATTCTCAGAAATGACGTCAATGACATCACTGCTGTTCAAAGATCAAACTGAATGTATTTATGCAGGTAGAATGAGTCAGCCGCAGACAGGAGACCCTCCACCATTATTGAGGTGGCACTTCAGTAGGGCTGGGAAAAAATATTGATACACTGAAATATCGTGATATTTTCATATGCAGAGTTCATATAGATATTTAAAAATGCAATATTAATCTATTTTAACGTGAGATTACGTGACTGAACGACGACATCTCGCAAGAGTTCGCCAGCAAAATAGATTGATACCTTATTTTAAGATATCGATATATCAGCATATGAAAATATCGTGATATTTCAGTGTATCGATATTTTTTCCGTGCATGTGTACGTAGAACAGACGAGAATCAGACCATTTTCTTAACAATATCAAGGAGATCTGGAAGGACTTAAGGCCTTTACACACCTACTCTGAATTTTTCGTCCGAAAGATTCGCACGGCAAAAGCTTGAATCAAATTAATGTCAAGTCAACAGGAGCGTTCACATCAGTGACAAAATTCCGTCTTGCGATTTTGTGACATTTATTTTTTCGAACTGAGGTCGATTTTCTTAATATTCGCATCTGACAGATACACAATCCACCAATCAGAGAGCGCTCTGACCGTCACAGAGCTGGTTGCAAGCAAAAAAGCGAGAGGTGTCGCTTGGTCGCTGTTACTGCATCATTATGGCTCAGGTCTTATCACTTTCGTGTTGCAGCACTATTGTTTGGCAAACGGGACAGTGGGGGGGTGTCACAGCTGAAGTAGCAGTGTTTTCCCTACATTTTGTAGCCATTCGAGGTTATTAGCTACATGTGTTGTATTTAAAATCCCCATTTGGCATCTCCACGGTGAGATCAGCTGTTTTCAGCATCCAGAAGTTTCTCTGCAGCCGCCTCCCCCTCCATCACTGCTGCATGTGCTCACGTTCCTCTGGAGTAACGGATGCGAGTTTGTTCTAGCATCATCGAAATTTCGCGTCGGAGCAGGTGTGTATAGACAAATGTGTCGATATTTCTCCTCCGAATTATTCGCAATTTCGTGCCGTTTATTCGCATCGGTCCCAGTGTGAAAAGGCCTTTACACCAGAAAACATACTTATAGGTTATCAATAACTGTCTAACGTCGACAGTCCAGAAATTCATGCTCTGTTTATGTTTGCAGAAACAGGATCATCAGGACTGCACACTTCAATAATGGTGGTGACGCAAAATGGAGCAACACAAAACAGCTGTTGGGATTGTCTGTACAGCAGCGAGTGAATGCATCCGTTCATGTATAATCTAAAAATGTATTAAATTATTTACAATAATCATTTCTATAAAGCATCGGTTGGATGAAAAGTGACGCCTGCTCTGACTGGTGCTCATTTCAGATTTTCCCTTTTACTAAAGAAGACCAAGTCTTTAATCTGATCTCTGTCAGGGAAACAGACGTTAAGGTTGGCTGATCTGTGGGGAATGAAAAACAAACCGATGACCCAGCAGAGATGTGTTTCTGAAGAAACTACATGACGGTGACAATAAAGTGACTGACAGCACACGGGAACTGAGTTTCTGTTCTTCCTGTTTTTATCTCCACTTTTCTTCTCTGAAAGTAAAAACACAGCAGTTTCTGACGAGATGTGGGAAAAATGGTGAAAAGGTTTAGCACGTATAATCTGCTAACCGAGGATGGTCAGGAACAGAGAGAAGTTATGAACCAGATGTAAACGACCTCAGAAAGACCCAGGTCACAGAAAGATTGCTGTGAAAGTGGGGATGTGTGACGGTGACGTAGGCCACAGATTAAAAAATGGCTAGGTCATTATTCATGAACTGGTTTATATGAACTCAGTTATTATAAACTGGACTGATATGCATTTGTTTTAATTGGACACCAGTGAATTGGCCTGAGATAACTGCGTCTATAAAAGTGCTGTGAGATGACTTGTTGTGAGTTGGTGCTGTATAAATAAAACTGAACTGAAACTGAAAGTTCTGCTTACGTTTGGGATTTCATAAGGGAACTGCATCATCTTCTTGATCTTGTCATAATGGTAGATGAGGATGCAGGCAATGACGGGAACCAGAATGACCATGGCGATGAAGACCACAACAACTGGTATGATTACAGTTTCTTTTGTACCTGGAAAATAATAATAATAATAATAATAATAAAAATAAAGCACACACACACACAGAGAAGACAGGAAAAAAATCAGGTTATCAGGGTATCAGACTCACTCGTCACCAGGGTGGTCTCACACTGCACACATCTGGGAGGTCCAACGCGATCTTCAAGCATGTAAACGTACTGCACCCATGCACAGTACCGCTGTCCCTCCTCCAGATCCCTGATGGTCTCTGAGGCTTCCGCTTCTTTATAACGTCTCTGATTAAAGCAGAAGGTGAAACATGAGACTGAAGAGCCATGCAGGGCTGTACGCTTAGCTTTTTCACAAGGAGCACTAGTGCTCCCAAATTAAAAAATTTAGGAGCACGGAAAAAATTTAGGAGCACTATGAATTTTCTTAAATAGCACATTTAAATAGTAATAATAATAATTACCTTCTCCCAGGCAATAGGCAAAATGATGCATTACACCGAGAAACAAACAGTTTTAAATACAGAGAACTTCCCTGTCCTACAGTTTTTTGTTGTCCAGTCGCCTGCCACACTTGGCTGTGTCCATCCAGCGGTCCACAGCAGGATTTGGTCTGGGTGGGGTTGGTCTGGGTCAGGTGGGCTTTGATATGGATGTTGATTTTACATTATGCATTGTTGTTAAAAAGGGCACCAAACCGGTGTTACAGCAAAACCTGTGACCCATGAAAACCTGTGACTGTAGGGGGCGATAACACCTGCTCCCTGATTATTCTTCTGCAGTTACTTAACTGTCAGCAGCAGGTAACCGCTTCATTTAATCTTTGTTAAACAGCAATATGGAGAGAAGTTGCCGTGTTGTGAACCCCCCCATATCTGTTCTCATGACTGCAGAGGTTCTCAGAAAAACCCAGAGACTCATTATTGGTTTCACTACATGGAAGAAAAGCTGGACGAGCCATGCTAACGATGTAAAAGAGACGTCTAATGGTTTAGATTACAGCTGTAACCAAACATCACCTTCAATCAGAAAATCTCCCAGATGTATTATTATTATCAATATAATGGTGATGATGATGATAATAAACATTAAAAAGCCCACAAAGACGCTTGCAAAGCGAAGCTTTGACGTCACCAGTTTGGTTGGTGCGGCTCTGAAGAGGAAACCTCTGACTCCTGATCATGTGTGAACATTTAATAGAGAAAATGAGGAAAATGATCAGAAGACTTGGACAAACGTGGCACTCTCCCTCGCCATCCTGCAGCCTGGATGCGCTGAAGCCGCTCCCGTAGGTGCAGCCAACCCGCTCCGCTACAGATCAGCCCCGGCTTCCTCTCTAGTCACGCGGCCTACGGACTGGAAAGCATCTGCAACAGGATCTGGACGCTGGACTGGCCTTTCAGCTTCGCCTTTCATTATGTCCATCTTCTAAATTGTGTAACAGCTTGTTAGTTGTTGTGTAGCTGGTGATACCGATGGTTCAATGTGGAGCTGGAGCGCAACGCGGTGACTTCAAAGCTGCCGCATGGGGGCGTCTTGACCATAAAAACATAGAACGTCGCTACGTTTTTCTCTTATTTGCTCATATTTTTCATGTATTTTTCAACTGGCAAATTAATAAATTTAGTTTGGTTGGCAGTTTCATTTCCACTTGAAATCAATCCTGACTTAATTTAGGAGCAAAGTATAAATTAGAGAGGTGAAATCTGTACTTGCACGAGTGCTCCCATTTTTTTTCTTGTACTGGCACAAATATATTTTTAGGCGCATATGTGAGTAAAACACACTGTACAGCCCTGCCTGTACAGGGTCTGGTGAGAAGGTTTTTTCGTATTCCCAAAATTTTCCTTTTCTTTCCCCTTTCATTTTCCCTTCTTTTCGAAACCTCCCTTTAAACAAAACTCCACATATCTTTCGGTTTTTTTTTTTTTCACTTCTATATTGAAGTTCTCATAGGGGTTTTTTGAATTGGCAGTTGCAGGATCCTGTACTATATATAAGAATAACATTCCTCAGAGGTCACTAGCTGGCGGACTGCGGTTCGAGTCCAGACCCTGAAGCTTTTCTCAAACAGAAAAGCTAGACAAAGTCATGATTTCCAACTAGGCAGATATTTCTGTTTAAACAGGTGCAGCTTTTGCAGTTTAGTGGATGAAGAAATGCAGACCAGTTGTCTGCAAGGTTAGCTTCATGCACACTCAGCGAGATGCAGCAACTTTTTCTTGTTCTCAAGGCTGCAAGAACAAGAAAAAAGTTAGTTGTGTTCCAGTCAATACACACTCCATGAAATCTCCGTGATGGGGCGGAGGTTACTGCAGGGGATGACGGAGTTGAACCGTGATGTTATATTTACGGTCTAACTTCATTCATGGCAGGACGGGGTTGTGCACGCAGTCGTGTCCGTGTATTTATACAGTATACCACGCGTTGTGTCGCCTCACAAGAAGAAATTTCTGTTCAGCTGATGTGTCGAGATCAACCTGCAGGACGTCCCCAATCAGGTCCACAAGAACAAAAGTGTCCAGCCAAGACGAAACATTTTATCCAGAACGGATTCTGTTCGTACTTCCGCTTTGAGTTACTGCAGTGTGACCTTCACAAGACAAAACATGAAGATCAGAACAAAGAAGTCGTCTAAAACCAGTATAACCAGTCCACCTGGATCCTGGACCGCACATTCACTGTCCAACATCATGAGAAAGAAATGATTTACTGATGGGGGGATGTCGGAGGACGGAGGAGTGCAGCAGCCGAAACACAACCGGAGGAAAAACGAACAAGATCCGGTTCCAGGATCTCAGATGAGGACTCAGAAAGTGTCTGAGACCAGTCCAGAATCCGGGACGCTGAGCTGAAGATCGGATCCTTCAGTCCTCCCTGGAAGAAAACGAGTTTCTGAAACTGTTCAGATTTATCTGGAGAACCGTCTGAGTCCCGATGTGAAACAGAAAAGGACAAATTCAGGCTTTTTCTTTCATATTTTTCTCTAGATCAGCTCTCTGTATTTTCACATTTTATTTGTTTCTGGTCTGTCTGGTCATTATAACCACGGCTGCAACGACCCGAACTCTGAGTCACGTAAAGCCTCCAGCAGTTCAATCATTTATTTGTTTTTATTTCCTGACCTGTTATTAATTAACCCTCTATTATATTGTGCATCCTTTACTATGCTTTATCTACATTCATGTTTATCTTGTATTAATGCTCATTTCTATTTCATGCCATTGTTTTCAATTATTTTTTAATTTCATTTTATTCAGTAACTTGTGATATTCAACTAAAGGTTATAAAAAAGGAGAAAAAAAGCTTTAGGTCTGAACCTGAAGCCATTTGTTCTTATTGTGCTGCTTCTCACCAAATTAAAAGTTTTCTAAATGTCATGTTAGAGCAAAATAGTCTGAGAGCCAAACGGCTTTACGGTTACGATGAATTTGTCATTATTTTGTTTTCTTTAACTCCCTTTAACAGGCCCCCCATATTCCAAAACGCCTAAAACCACTGCCACATGCCTGTAATTCATGGATCGCATCAGTGTGAATGTTGCTGCACGATGAGGTGCGACACATTATTCCACCGCTCCAGATGATTCCTCGTGTCGGATTCAGACTTTAGGTTTTAGTTTTTCTGTTTTTTGTGTTGGTTCTCCATCTGTTTAGCTCACTAATAACCATCTCAGACAAGTTTAATCTTTAGTTTCTCAGCTATGTATTTGTACAACTGGAACATAGTGTCGGGTTATCTTTTTTCTTTTTAAAGCTCGTGCAGTTTTGTTTGTTCTTTTATTTTAAAGGCTCAGCCCATGCTATCAATCTTACCCAGCCGCCATTCTGTGAAACAATTGCACAATGTAGCATATGTGTCTGTGCATTATTGACCAAGTCTGATGTGCAGAGTCTCCATCCAGGTAGAAGGTTTTACAGGTGCAGCTTCGTGTTGTCAGCAGCATGAGCAAAATAATTTCAGATTTGGCTCCATTTCTTTGCCCTATCCCCTGCAAAACGATGGACAAACGGCGACTGTACGTGGACTTCCAGCTGTCTCAGCCACAGAGTTAACAGGAAAGCTGAAGGTAGTGGGAAAAAAGCTGCATCTGCTGTGCAAGAAGAGAATGAGTTGCACACATGCACTCATGTGTAGCAATACGTATTTTCTAATCATAATGCCGTTAACTGTGGGGTATCAGGAATGCTCGTTAGTATCAGTATGATGATAATATACATTAGTAATGGCTAATTTACACTGCCTGACCCCAAAAAAGTCACCACCAGAAAAAGGTCCTTCACTCTAATTTTTGGTTGGAGCCTTCAGCTTTGATTACGGCAGCATTCACTGTGTCATTGTTTCCAGAAGCTTCTGCAATGTCAGCAGATTTATTTCCATCCAGTGTTGCATTTATGTTTCACCAGGATCTTGATGATGATGGTGGAGTCTGACCACATCCTTCTTCAGCACATCCCAAAGATTCTCAATGGGCCCAATGAGCCCATCACTCTGG
>JALJCO010013494.1:0-12909 GCA_023101725.1 Atherinomorus stipes | reverse complement strand
ACACATATTTGGGTCGGGCAGGTGCTGCCGCAGCAGTGAGGATACAATGTTTCAATATTCAACTAATAGGCTCTGTTTCAAATACTGTATGCCTAATACAGTGAAGTCACTGTAACTTGACAGACCACATCTTCACATAAAGGCTGTTTATGCCTTTACATGCAGCAGCTGTCGTCCACGCGAACGCAGCATGAAAAGTACAAGCAAGTTGCTTGTGATATACAATTGTTACACAATGTCCCTTTAGAAATTAGAAAGAAACAACACTGAAAAGAAGCATTACCAGACTAGTTTTGAGGGGGTTTTCACTAAATGAGGGACCTGAAATGAGAGTTTTACAACTTTTTTAACAATGTTATCTCCCTGTCTAGAGTCACGGTAATTTTTCTTATTTCCAGAAATCTAAGCAAATATAATAATCTCACCTCATTGGCAGATTATTTCACTTATATAGACTGATCCGACGAGCGTTTTCTGTGTGGCGCCATCTTGCAGCGCCGCCATTAAGGTGGGGACTAGTCCCAATGACCTCCTATCTACCAACATGGAAAGCAGCGTGAATATCTGGATTTGCAACGTTGGACAGTCGTCTAAGGTAATGATGACCTATAGGTATGTTATCCAGAGATCTTTAAAGTATTCTGACATTTATTTATTTATTCATTTTTTACATTGGATCATTAATTGAAACCATTATTCATCTCCGGAAACTGGCTTTAATGACAAGCCACACTGGATTCACACGCACATCTCGTTATTTCTTATCAAAGTTTAAAAAACTAAACCCTTTAAAAGGTGGTTACTTTTCTATTTTAACACATACCTGTATTTGGCTTTTGGTATTGTTTAAGGACTGTACAGACCACATAGCCTTCACATGTCCACTGAAGACTGCAGGACACCGTCTCCCTGATCCGTTTGTGTTTCTGAATTAACTGTTTTTGTTTTTTTTTTTTTTTTTTTTTTTTTCTGGTCCCAACGGTGCCCTGATCGGAGCAAATAACCTTATATTTCACAATATCTGCACGATAAGTCATTAACTTTCAGCAATACCACAGCTGTCTCTGTTAGCATTAGCTAGCATGATAACGTTATGCGGTCGGGGTCATAGATATGTGAAATAAAGTGTCAGATTAATGAGTGTTCACCATAATTTACAGTGTTTTTGTTGTTGGGGATTAAATCCAATGTTTTCTCTGCTGTGGCAGCAAGTTATTCCTCCTCTGCTCTGTGTCCGATATTCCTCCTGATACGAACACACTGATACACAGTGGATGGAGCAGTGTCAGTTTTGACACAGACAGCAGAAATCTTCATGAAATAAATGTCTGTGATCTTCTTATTGACTTATTACCACATTTAAGTTTTCCTCTGACGTTCCAACAACCAGGAATGTGACAGTCCTTCCAGATTTCCTCCATGTTGTTAAGAAAAAGTCCGATTCTCATCTGTTCTAATTACATATGTACAGAAACGCCCCCGTTGCAATGGCGGACGGTCTACTGGCGGCCATTGGCCGGATCAGTCTATAGACTGATTTTTCTCAATTTCAGTGTTTTTTTACTCTTTCTGCAGTGTAGAATATTCATGCAATATCAGTGGTTAAAATTTATGTTAGGTCAGATGGTCTGTGTTTTGCCCGGAGATATAAAAGGAAAATAGGCTATGATTTCAAGCTCCGGACAAAAGGACAACTGCTCGGCTGTATTGAGCAGGATTCCCAAGAAATGAGATGAAGGAGAGAACCTGCTTTTCATGTTGCGAGTTGAAATCAAGGTTAAAGTCTTTGCTTTTTTACACAAAGGAGGCTGGGTTTAATGCATTCGGTCTGCTGATTGATGTCCAGAAAAAAGAAGAAATCAAAGGAGCTGTCGGTAATGACTGGCAGGGTTGCGTTTGCCCTCACATACACGTTGACAATTGACAAGCTCGTCATGAGCCCTTCACTTTAGTGTGATCAGTGTTAGCTGTGAGTGATGTAATATTTGTGAGGGCTCTCATGAGCTCTTCCTTTGTGATCTTGGGATGATTTTGTGATTGCAGTTCAAAGTTAGAATAGCAGTGAAGTATACAAGCTGCTCACTCTTCTGGGCTTCAGGTCTCTGATGGGTTTTCCTGATCTGTTGGAGCCAGTCTCACAGTTTGGAAGTGGCAGGCCTGAGTGGACAGATCACCACTAGCCAATGTTCCCTCCAATTTTTCATCTGTCTGAGCATACACACAAACCCCCTGAGGATTCCTGTGAACACTGTGAGCAATGTCAGATTTGGCCGCGCCAGTATCACACTTGTTAAAAACCAGAAATCATACATGGCGTATCAAAAGCTGTAATTTCTGTAATTTTTTATATGATCGTGCTCAAATATTCACATACCCTGGAAGAACTTATGATTTTCTTGGACGTTTTTGAGAGGGTGTTAATGATAAGAAGAAAAAAAAGTTGATTCATATGTGTGTTTTTTTCTTACCAATTTACATCCTCTGAAAAATGCCCAAAGAAATCACAAATTCTGTCACGTTATGTAAGCTTTTGAGAAAAACTGTAAGTGTAAGCAGAGTCAAGCCAGATGTGTATTAGTGTTTTATTCAAGAGGCATAAATTAGGGCTCGGACATCATGCAAACAAAATTGGGGGGTGGGGGTGCGAGTGTTTATAGTTATGTGTGCTGTGTTATGTGCTTGGTGTATGTGAGGGCTTATTTTTATCTAATATGCCTTTGTTTTATTATCATGTTAAGCACTTTGTGTTACCTTTGGCAGGAAAAGCACTATAAATCAACTCAATTTGATGATTTGAAGTGATTTGGCCCACATACAGAAAGAAAGAATGAAAGAATGAAAGAAAGAAAGAAAGAAAGAAAGAAAGAAAGAAAGAAAGAAAGAAAGAAAGAAAGAAAGAAAGAAAGAAAGAAAGAAAGAAAGAAAGAGAAACAACAACAACAACAAACAAAACACAACAACAACAACTTGTTTTTCAAGAGCTGTGCAATATGCGGTAAGTCAGGGTAATGATCCTTCTTTTAAAGAATTGATACAAAGTCTTGCAGAAATTAAATTCTGTTCACGTAACATTCACATTTTGCAATGACGTGTGTGCTGTAACACAAGCATGTAGCTACGGTATTTTTACATGGGGAATTTTCTTTTGACATGTCTGAGTGTGCCTTACTGAGTGCACGGTGCATTTAATCTAGTTAACATGTGTTTCCATAGGTTTGGTTGTGTGTATGGAAAACTTTTGAAGTCCTAGGGGTGTAAATTACTGGTTTGATCATGATACAATATTATATCGATACAGTCAGGGCTGGACTGGGACAAAAAATCGTCCCGGGCATTTTGAACCGAGACTGGCCCACCAGTTATTGATGGAAGAACGATGACACCTCTGAATGAAAACAAGTACTTGTACGCTGTCTTGTTTGTACTTGTCTATTGTAGCCTACTTGTCTAATAAACGTAAACCTAAAACTTCCTCTCACCATCTAAAGACATATACATTAGGTAAACAGGTCTCCCTTAAAAACGAGAGGGTGTGTCTCAATTGGATTTACCTGTATAAATAAAGGTTAAATAAAAAGCTAAATAAAAAGCATCCTTCCTGTTATTCTATACAGAAGCCTACTAAGTGGTCTATAAAAGATGAACAAGGTGACAAAAAGCTACAATATCATCAGCAGGCTGTTATAATGGCCAAATTATTGTTTCATAAAACCAAACATGAACCAGGTGAAAAAGGTAACCAGTGCACTCTATTTATCTTTTATCTGAACTTTTTTTTAAGTACAAGTGCAGCCCCCACCATACTCATGTCATAGGCCCCTATTACAATCTTACCCCAAACAGGCTTGATAAACTGGATGTAGCCTAGATACCTTCAACCTTAAAATCAGTGTTCCTGAACTATACAGCTGTTCATGAACTGGGTAACCTCTCCATTACAGCATGTGATAATAGTTAAATAATTAAAATATAACAGTTGCACACTGTGAAGTCACGTTACAGTTCCAATCTATATCACAGAATAATATTCCATAAATGACTGAAATATGGCAATAAAAAAAAAAAACCTTTGTGTCAGACCAGTTATTTTATTTTCTCCTGATGCAACCGTTTCATTTACTGGACTTGCTCTCAAATATTCTTTCAAGTTCAGCTCTCAGATAACACGATGACGTTAATAAAACTTAAGAATGACTGGATCTTTGTTACTACTGAGAATTACCGCTAACGACAGTATTCAGCTCTGCACGTGCATGAAATGGAGGCGACATCGGCCAGTCCAGCCCTGGATACAGTGGAGAGGCGATTCGATGTCTGCCGATATCTCAAATTCAGTCATGATACTATTTTGATTCGATTTGATTTTGAATCCACCCGTAGATATTAAACGATATAAAACAATTTGAGCTGAAGTCTGCTTTATAATGTGTTTTTTATGTTTTTTTTTATTTGTGTGATGTTGTTTTGTATGAATGTAGACTGCTGGCTGCAGACTGAATTGCCCTTCACAGGGATAATAAAGTACCTTGACTTTGATTAAATAATATTACAAGTTCTAAACAAGGTTATTGTTCCTTAACATAACTGTGAACTGTGCAGTACAATCTCCCTGTGTCACATCTATCCACTGGAAAACTATAAACATGTATTTTGTTGTGAAAACGTTTGTCGGAGGAACTTTAAAAGGAAGCCATTTTCATAATAAAAGTGGGTTTGATGTCGATTTTTGGTCTATATTGTGTTTTTGGATCCATTTACGATCGATACATTGATTTATATCAACGTATTGATATCGATGGATGTTTTGTCGCACCCCTGTGAAGTACTATCTTGAATGTAAGAAACACAGATCTTAGGTCGCTTTCACACCTGACCAAGCGGACTCGGTCCGATTGGGGAGCTGAAAGTTGCAACACTGCTGCATTAATCATTCGTTTCGGTTCTGCTTTCACGCTGTGTTTTATGATGCGCTCTGAACTTTCTGAGCAGCATTACGTGGTTGACAGGGGTGCTCGTTGATTGGACAAAGTAGGAGCAAAAATCCCTCCCACCCCGGAAAAACAACAGTTATGTAAACATGGAGCATTATATTAAGTTAGTGGTTTTGACAATGGCGTTTCTGTTACTGCAAATGCACACGGCTCGGCAAGCGGTGCAGCGAGGCATGGAGCTGTTCATAGTGTCTCAAATAAAAGAGAGGCGGCACCGGAGGAGACTGAGGAGACTGGCCCGAGACTACGAGTTGTTGGCGTTGCTACGACGACAGTAGGCAAGGTATGTAACCTCACAGATTACAAACCGCGGTGGACTAGTCGTCATGAACGCTACAACATTCATGAACACGACTGCTCCTGTGATGCTATATTAGCAGGTCAGGGACTGACTCTGTTCATTTTCTAACTTTGACAATCTAACATGTGACAACATCTGTGCTCAGAGTTTAAGGACTGCGGCTGTTTAGGAGTTGTCATTTGATTTTGTTTTAATGTGCCAAATTGTTAATTTATGGGTTATTGTTGTTCATGCAATTGAGCTAAGCTAGCTAGCAACTGCTAATGTCAGCGGTCACTTGTTGCCATAGCAACAGTAAACATCACATAAAGACTAATGGGCTGTAGAGATACAGTATTAAGCTTTATTATATATAGATTTGATACGTTGTATTTTCGTACCAAATACTAGTCAAGGATGAGTTGAGTGGATGTCAGCAGCTGGTTTATTCGGTCATCTGACTATATTTCAAGGAAAGCTTTCTACTCTTCATCTGTCCACGTCTGTCCTCTCGCCGTGTTTATTTTGGTTTGGAGTGCGCGCTGCACCTCTACCCTAGATACACTAGGTTTGCATTGTGTATAGCGTCACTACATACATTTGGTCCTGTGTTTGGTCCGGTTAGCTTCACACTGCATACGAACCGTACCAGGATTTGCTTGCAAGCGAACCGAGACCCACGTTTTCAGGCGGACCAGAGTTTGCTTGTGTGGTCCGCACCAGAGCTCGGATGAGCTTTCACACCTGCCCAAACGAAGCAGACTATCCGAGGAAACAACCTCTGGTCTGTTTAAAGTGGACCAAACAGCCCTGGTGTGAAAACTACCTTAGATTAAGTACAGTGAGATTCTGACAACTCTCAAGCATCCAGGCCTCTGATCTTGGGCCTGAGCTTGGAAGATTGCAATTCCGACATAAATATCCAAAATATCTCAGAATGTTCTTTCTTTATTTATTTATATGATTTATTTATTCATTTATTTGGTTACATATTTATTTGCAAAAGAGAAATGCATTGAGAATACACAGGAGGGGAACAGTTTAAAAATACAGTTCAGGAAGGGGCAAAAGGCCAGTCTGGCTCATTTAAAAACGCCACCAGAAGCAATCAAAACATGCACAAATTCAAAGCAATAACAGTTAATACAATGATGGTAATAAAATAATAAACAATAGACAGAAAAAAAGAACATGCATACATACATACATACTGTACAGTATGTCTACACACTATGCATACCAATGGCATATACATGTACATACATGTCAGAAGCATCCATATCTATCATGATATGGTGCTGTCACGACCCACTCTTAATTAAACTAATTCATATAAGGCATTTAAAATTTTGTTGAACATTGGATGTTATTTGAGAAAAACTATTCCAAAGTGTTGCAGCCTTGAATCGGATAAAGAATTGGCCTCGACGTGTAACATATTTGGGAGGATGGAGATCTTTTACAGATATTTTTTACTACATGAAATGCAGCAGTTCCATTTAGTGATATAAAGATGGATATATTTTTCTTGAGTAAAGGTAATGTGGGTCCTGCCAGCATGTAAAGCAAAAAAGTATTTGTGTGTGTGTTCTTAATGTAGGGTGTGACTGCATGGGAGGGTTGACAGCAAAGTTCATTTTAATTTAGTTTAATTGGAGCATATCATGCTGGGTATTTTGAAACAAGTCAAATATTCAGATTCAATAAATAGTGAGCAGATTGAAATTCCTGTTTGCTTGAACATCCATAACAGTGTGCAGGTCCACATATACACATGCAAATTATTACCAGACCGGCTTTCTTTTATTACAGTGTTACACCACTCCCATACGTCGAGAGTAATTTAAAATGCTGAATACTTAACTTAATCAACTTTCATTCAACAACAAAGAATATACCAGAAATATATCTTCCTCCTCTCCTGTTTCAAGGCAGTGTCTCTAGAGGGATGTCTTTATTAAGATAAATGGGCCTGTACCGACTATTTAGACACATTATCAAATTCAGGACACAGATCCAATTCCAACGCAGCCCCTGGGCCACAATCAAGTCAAGTCTGAAAATGTCACCTTAGTCAAGTCAACGTGACGAACATGATGCACAATCAGCTTTTTAACACAGTGCAGGCTTTGGTGGGCGATGAAGATGATTATGCATTTAGCAAAGATGATGACTAAACAAGGGCTATGTGAGTAATGTTGCTTTTATAAGCAACTTCTGGCAGATGTTGGTTGCATTGAGGGGTCTTAGATCTGGGTTTGGATGTTGTATCTCTGAGTATCCCTTTGAGTGGCAGTTTTAGGTAAATTAAAAACTTGTGGTTTCTGTTAAAACTTGCGATTACTTCCACCTTTTACTCTTTGGCTTGATGATGTGATTGGCATCCAGGTACTTTGAAGGGCTCGACTCAGTTTAGATTACCACCTTTGTATTGGTGGGGTTATTGCAGCAAGGCAGCTCTCAAGTCTAATGTCAGCATAAAGATGGTAAAGCAATGGAAGAGATCAAGGTGAAGGTTACCTGCTGCTCAAAACACAACAACTTTCAAATTAACGAGCATCCTAGGCTGTTAGCTGTCGTCTTTAAAAAGAAAACATTGACTGGCTCCTGCCATCTAGCCTGGTACATCAGCCTAACCAATGCTATGTACAGTATGAGATACACAGCAAGTCAGTCTGGGTTCCCTTCACTGGAAAGTGATTTTCCCTCCGGTGAAAAATTGACTGGACCAATCACGGCACGGGAGGTGGGACTTTACAAAACGTTTTTGTCAGCGACTCAGTTAGCTAACCATAAACCATCAGAATGGCGGCCGCAGGAGCGACTATATAATGGCGCCCTTTGTGATGTCTTAAATGAGCTGCACATGTCCTTAAAACCGCAACAACCTGCTGCTCTGAGGGTTTTTCCGTTTCTGTCACTTCCGTATTGCACTTCTGTGTTTCTCTGATTTAATTCAACTTCCGGTTCAATTTGTTCCTGTTAGTCCCAACTCTCGTCTCAAGTTGAAAATCAGTCTTCAACCGAGGAAGCCCAAACTGACTTGCCGTGTATCTCATACATGGCGTTGGTCAGGCTGGTGTACCAGGCTATCTGCCATCATACCTTATTGATGTGAATGGTTGTACTTCACGTTTTACAGTAATGAATGCCTATCCAATCACTACTAGCTTACCTGTAGCCCTTTTTCAGGTTTTTCTGTGTGGGACACTGACTGGCAGCCATTGTTACAGCAGAGATACTGCCAGCATTTGGAGCATATCTTTCAGGACCCATGCAGTTTGAGTTCTCGGACTACAAAGCATGGAAACATGTCTTTTATCAGAAAAAAATAATGTCTTTCTAGCTGTTCTTTTGTAATCTGCAGTAGAACGTGGTGTAGCCTAGTTGCAGCAAAAATGCTGCTTTTGGCCAAAAAACTGAGAAAACTAGCTTTTTGTGCCACAAGGCACTTCAAATGGAAAAGTGACTGTGATGCAAATAATTTTTACCAGGGGTGTTTGATATTGGCTTTTTTTTACCAATATTATCCAACTCTTGATTTCCGATGTCTACCGATATCAATATATGCAGAAAACTCTTGAGGTTGTATTTTTCATATTTTGAAAAAAACAGCTACACTATATTGCCAAATGTATTTGCTCAGCCATCTAAATTATCAGAATCAGATGTTCCAATCACTTCCATGGCCAAAGGTGTATAAAATGGAGCTCCTAGGCATGCAGACTGTTTTTACAAACATTTGTGAAAGAATGGGTCGCTCTCAAGAGCTCAGTGAATTCCAGTGTGGAACTGTGATAGGATGCCACCTGTACAACAAAACCAGTCGTTAAATTTCCTCGCTCCTAAATATTCCACAGTCAACTGTCAACTGTATTATAAGAAAATGGAAGTGTTTTGGAATGACAGCAACTCAGCCATGAAGTGGTAAGCCATGCTAAACTGACGAAGCAGGGTCAGTGGATTCTGAACTGCATAGTGCAAATAGGTGGCCAACTTTCTGCAGAGTCAATCACTACAGACCTCCAAACTTCATGTGGCCTTCAGATCAGCTCAAGAACAGTGCGCAGAGAGCTTCATGGAATGGGTTTCCATGGTGGAGCAGCTGCATCCATCCATACATCACCAAGTGCAATGCAAAGTGTGGGATGCAGTGGTGTAAAGCAGCCGCCACTGGACTCTAAAGCAGCAATCTGATGGACGAGTCTGGGCTTGGCAGTTGACAACGGTACTTGTCTGACTGCATTGGTCCAAGTGTAAAGTTTGGGGGAGGGAGGATTATGGTGTGGGGTTGTTTTTCAGAGTGGGGTTTGTTTAGTTCCAGTGAAAGGAACTCTGAGGCAGCTTCAGCATACCCGAGACATTTTGGACAATTCCATGGTCCCACCTTTGTGGGAACAATTTGGAGCTGGCCCCTTCCTCTTCCAACATGACTGTGCACCAGAACATAAAGCAGGTCCATAAAAACATGACCATGACCTCACAAATGGGCTTCTGGAAGAATGGCCAAAAATTCCCATTAACACACTCCTAAACCTTGTGGACAGCCTTCCCAAAACAGTTGAAGCTATTCTAGCTGCAAAAGTGGACCAATCTCATATTGAACCCTATGGATTAGGAATGCGATGTCACTTAAGCTGATATGTGAGTCAAGGCAGGTGAGCAAGTACTTTTGGCAATATATATTTATATATAGTGTATATTCTACTCTGAATAGCCTTAACTCAGTCAGAGGAGTTCATTTTGGACATCTGGCTGACATTTATCACATATTAGCAAGTATTAGCAAACATGTGGCCAATTAGAATGTTTCTGACAACTTGGTAACTTAACCAACAACTTAAAACCAGACATATTATAAGCAGCTTGAAAGCAAGTCAGTCTGTAGCAGCAGCAGCTGCACTGTAGTCACATGACTCTGAAAGGAATGCTGGAATATAAAGTTCTCTTTCACAATAACAAGGACTTTTCCACATGCTGGAGCATGCAAATGGAACAAGATCTTGCAATATATTTTTTTAACAATATGCATAATTTGAGCATTTATACATGTGCACTTGTGACTCTAGAGCACTCAACAGTTGCAGCCCTAATAGTACAGTTGCCTATCCAGTGTTTAGCCTAGATCAAACAAGGTGACTCTAAGTGACATTTAAAAAAGTCTCTACAAATAGTTTTACTAAAATAGTTGAAAAAGATTACTTTATGCTCTGAAAATTGTAACCTCAGTAGAAGGAAAAGAATTATAAACCATGCAGAAGTCAGAAAACTGGAGGCAAGATAATGGTTTAGGATTACCACGACTGAGGAGCACAGGGACATCAAGAGGAAGAAGGAAGTATGAAGGGATATATTTATGATAATTGAAAGGAAAATGGACAAACACACAAAGAAGATAGAGGACTTGTAAAAGGAAACTAAGGTCAAGGAAGAGGAATGGGGAGAGAAATAAAGGTGTTTAATGGGGGTTGGAGTTCATTACTGAAGACAGTAGATGCAATTATCTGTATAGTGTAAAGGAGAAGGAAACTTTACTGGGCTGTTGGCAGAAAGCTGATGCTGTTCTGCACCACGCTGCATCCCATCTTCACCCCCATTGTGTCTGTGTGTTTGTGTGTGTGTGGACTAAAAGGGTTTACTGGAGTGATCTTAACAGTTTTTCCAGTCAGGACAAAATTATCTAAAGTAGATTTAATGTTGGAGAGCTTAATAGATTGATTTTAAGAACAGAGTATGGGCAGAAGGAGAAAAGCAATTAAAAAAGAGATTGATGAGGAGGTAGTGGATATGTTCTCTTTCTCTCTGTGTTCTCCTGCAGTAACTTTATAATCATTAAATGGCCTCACAGATTAAATATATAAATACTCCCCCAAAGTTGTCAATCACGATTGAAACTTTATGTTTTTTATTTCTGTATTAGTTTGAATGTGTAACAGAAGTAAAAGCATTAATACTTCTTTCCTACTCATAAGCTGGGTTTCCATTACACCTGCAATTTCGCAAAACCTAAATATCGCAATTAAAAACCGTTAATGGAAACACCTACACTTTGAAAAAAAAAAGTCAAATATCTCAAAGTTTTTATACTCTGATGAGTGTTTTTCAGACGTTTCGATAAAGCAGTTTTTCCGCAAAAGTGTGATGGAAACACTGTTTTTGCATTTACACGCCATCAGGCGTGACTTAGGGGGTAAAATCCAGTTCTTCCTTCTTGATTATGATGAATATGATCATTTACAAGCATCAGTTGTGAAATCGGAATGGTGGAGAAAGTTTTACCAGTCATGCCGACACGAAAAATTCCCAAATTGCTGTAATTCAGCAAACTGAGTTAATTTTGGACAACATGCAGATGGTTTAAGTTTTTCATGTATTAACGACTGGCCACGAGCTGTTTATGTCGTTTCCACATTTGTAACACAACTCGGTTATCACGTTCTCATATATTAATTATACAGTATGTCACCACTAGGGATGGGACTTTTTGTCGACAAAACGACCGACACATGACAACACTCACTCACATGTCGAGGGGGCGGGATTTCCAAATGGCATTTTTGGTCTTTTAAGTCAGAAAGCAAACTTGGAACAATGGGGAAAGAATGAGACGAAACCTGCTCTGAACTCAGCAGAGTTCAGAACCACGGATCACTCAGGGAGGAGTGATGGAGAGAAGAAGACTCTAACCTTTATGTGAACCAGTTACATATTTTTGTACCTTTTCCAGCGAAAGCCACTTTGATTTTTGAATCACTCCCGTGATTATCTGCCAGTATTTTTACTATCAACCATCCCGTGACATCAGTCCTGAAGCTACACGTCTCTGGGGAGACGGATGAGAGAAAGAGAGAGAGAGGACGAACCAGAACCACCACTGAGCTGACAGCCCGCAGAAAGCCGGACGAATTTCCAGGAGATCGGGAAGATTTTTGGGGGCCATCCACCCGACAATCTTCCAAAGGATTTGAGGAACAGTCCAGCAGAACCAGGGCGTGAGTGAAGAACCTCAGTCAGACGGAACCTCTGAGGAGAATCCTGATCATTTGCTATGAAATATGATCTGATGTCACAAGAAGTTGGTGATAGTGAGTTAATCCAGACCTACGGTTTACCAGACCCAATTTAACTTTGTTTAGTTGGATTAAGAAATCCTTCCTTCTTTTTCTTTGAACATTTATTAATTAACTGAAGCTTAATTAATTTATGTTTCATGTTCATACCATCTCACATTTCTTTCACAAGATAACCTTTGGTTGATCATCATGCTCACATATTTCTCGTATATATTTTGTACATACATTATCTCATGTAGTTTGTAGACTAGTTAATAAATACTCCGTATTATCTTAACTAGTCGTTGTTTGTGGTTTTTCCGATGTATCATGAAAGGTCACTTCAAGCGAGAACTCATGAAAGCGTCCTGAGACTGATCACTTAATCAAATCAATCTAAGAATTGATTTAAGACATTAATGGTTTTCCTTGCTTCCATTACATATCAAGTGCTCCGAGGCTGTATTAGTATTAATATTAATAGAACTATTAATATTAATATCATACATAGTGACGCTACATATTGTGATGCCCAAACTAAATCACAACATATGTCTGGATCATTTCTGTCCTGTACAGATTTCTA
>JALJCO010013489.1:0-83120 GCA_023101725.1 Atherinomorus stipes | reverse complement strand
GCTTGTGCTTGTCCTGCGTGTGGGGCTCTGGGGGTCGCGGACGGAGCTGCGCTTTCCGCCGGGGTGCTTGGTTTTCGGCGGACCCGTGGCCATGTCGTGTCGTATCGATGTTGGGGTGTCTGGCGTGGCTGTCGGGGTGTGGGGTTTTGTCCATATCGTTCAGCTCTAGTGTGTGGGAGGTGGGGGGTTGCGGGGTGGCCGGGTCTTTTCCACGCCGGGTGCCTGTCCCGCCTGGCCGCTGTGTCGGTTGGGGCTGGCCTGCGCTGGTGGTCTCGTACGGGTTGGTCTCGCGTGGTCCGGGGGCTGGGGGCGGTGGACTTGTGGCGTGGGGGGGGCTGGTGGCCCCGCGGTCCCCGTCCTTGGTATGTGTAGGTGGGTGTGTGACTGGAGGGGGGCGTGAATGCGGTTGTGTGTGTGTGTGTGCTGCCTGTGGGGGGGTGTGGAGATGGGTGGGTGGGTGGGGGTGCATGGATGATGGGTGTTTGGG
Source organism: Atherinomorus stipes (assembly GCA_023101725.1). NCBI lineage: Eukaryota > Metazoa > Chordata > Actinopteri > Atheriniformes > Atherinidae > Atherinomorus > Atherinomorus stipes. The sequence goes on along the minus strand of JALJCO010013489.1, from coordinate 82,633 downwards.
TGCGGGGGTGGTGGTGCATTGGTGGGGTTTGTGCGTGTCAGGTTGGGGGGGGGGGGGGGGGGAAAGGGGGGAGAAAAAGAAAAAAAAAAAAAAAAAAAAAAATAGCAGCTCTGCGTGCCTCTTGGGGGGTTTGCGAGGCCTGGGGATGTTGGGCCGGTGACTCTGGCCCCTCCGCCGACCCTTTCCGCTTCCGTCCCTTTTCCCCCCTCCCTGGCCTGGCGTGGTCGAGCGCCCCCAGGGGCTGAGGCTGGCCCCTCTGTGCTGGACGCCGGACGCCGGGCCGTGGGGGCGGCCATGCCTGCCCTTTCTGCCCTGGGGGGATCCCGGGAGGCAGGGGTACCTAATGCCGGTAACGGCTCTTCTTCCAGGGGGGAATTCATACCCCCCTGGTCTCCCCTCCCAAGACCCCCCCCCCCCCCCTGCTCTACCTCACACACACACACGTAGGGTTTTGGGGAGGGGGGAGCGTGTCAAGCGGGCGTGGTGAGGGAGGGCACCAAAGTGCCTTTGCTTGCCACGTCTGAGGGCAGCCTGCTCCCCAGTTTTAACCACACTTAGACACCTAAACACATAAAATAACAACAGCTCACAACCACTTCTGAGGGCGGGCCATATAGTGTGTGGTAGGAGGGAGGGGCCGGTTGGGGGGACATGCCCCCTACGCGACCCCACTCCCGGCATGACTTGGCACTGCCCCTTAGTTTTAACTGCAAACAACACACATCTTACACACACAGTCATGAGTGGGGGGTGGGGGGGGGGACAGGGTCCTTTCATACCCCGGTCTCCCGGGCGCTACTGGGGGAGGGGGGGACAGTGGCTACTTCACGCGCCAGTGGTTAAGGCTGGCTGCATTGCGGGGGATCTGCTGGCCTGGGGGACGCCTGGCCTGCTGCGTCCGGGGGTGGGGGATGGGGGGTGGTGGTGGGGGGAACGTGTTGGGGGCTTGGAACTCGCGGCTCCTTCCCCGGCCCGAGCTACCACTCAGGAGGCACGAGGGCATGGGCAAGAGAGAGGTGGGTATGTGAGAATAATGAATGAGAGTGTGAAGGAGGAAATGTGGGAGGGAGGAACTTGGGCTGGAAGAGGGAGGAGATGTGGGTAAGTGGTTGAAGGAAAGGGGGGATGGAGGAAGGAGTGGCATGCTCGTGAGTGTCTAGTAGGGATGGTCGTGAGGGGCTGAAGGAAGGAAGGGCGGGAGTGTGATAGGTCAGAGGGATGGGCGGGGCTGGACATGTAAGGGGGGGACTGTATGGGGTATTGGGGGTATAGGGAGGTGGGGGCGTATGTGTGGGGGGGTGGGGAGGGGTTGGTGCAGTTATGTGGGGGGAGTGCATGTGTGTGTTAGAGGGTATGAGGGAGGTGGGGGTAGGTGTGGACGGTAGAGGGAGGAGAGTGTTGGGGGTGGAGAGAGGAGTGAGTGTGGGTATGTAAGGTCAGAGAGCGGAGTGGGTGGGTGTATGCGTGTGTGGGGGGGGTACACGGAGGTGTTGGGTAGGGCTGGGCGGTGTGGGCGGAGGTTCGTACCTCGGTATTCGTGCCGGGCATCTTGGTGTCGGTGCGGTGCGGTGTGGCTGCGGGTTGGTTGGGGGCCGGGCGCTTTGGTGGGGTGCGGTTTTGTTTGTGGCTTCCGGGGTTTTTTGTGCGGGGCGGGCGCAGGGGGGATCTGTATCTTGTATGTGGTTGCTCTTGCGGTATTGATGTCTTGGGTGCCTGTGTCTCGATGTGGGGGCGGTGACGGTATATCTTTCAGCCCCAGTGTTGGGGTAGGTGTGTGGGGAGTGTGTGTGTGAGCGTGGTGGCGGGGTAGGGGGTGGGAGAGGTGGTGGCGCCCTGGTGTCAGGTGTATCAGGGACTTTGGGGTGGGGGCTGGCCTGCCCTGGGGGGGCGTCGTCTGGGGGTCCGGTCCTCCTGGGTTTCGGTTGGGCCGCCCGGGTCCGGGGGGGGGGGTGGCTGCTCCTGGGCGCTTGGGCCCTGGGCCCGGCGCTGTCTCCGCTCCGGGGGACGCCCGGCGCCCGGTGGGGTCGGCAGCTGCTGGTCTTGGTCCGCTGGGGCCTGGGCCTCCAGACTGCGGGGGCTCCGGCTGGGGCCGCTTTTGCCGCCCTTCGGGGGATGCATGTCCGCTCTTTGGGGGGGGGTAGCTGGGATCTGGGCCTCTGGGTGGCTGCTGGGGGCCTGGGTCGCGAGCCTTGCGGGCTTCCTCCTCCTTGCAGAGACGAGGCTGCATCTGCATGACTGTATCACCACGGAGCACCCTTTATTATGCATGTTGACACTGTGACACTGCTTCCCATTGCGATGACTAGGTCGTACCTCTTCTTTACTTCCCATTGCGATGACTAGGTTGTACCTCTTCTCTACTTCCCATTGCGCTGACTAGGTTGTACCTCTTCTCTGCGTAGTTCTGCGTGTGTTTGTATGATCTGAGGATATTTAAGCCACCTGCAGGTACTCCTGTAGGGGATTGCTTGTTTTGTTTTCCAACAGAGACCTTGGTTGTTTAGGGATCGCGGTACAGATGTACCAGTGAACTGTGTAAGTGGATTCATGTTTTCTCTTCTCTCTCTCTTCCTCTTCCTTACCTCTCTCTCTGTTTCACTTTCTATCATTACCTCTATTCACTTTCATTTCTCCCTTGTCAGGCCCAGCAGTATGAAATGGAATGGTGTAATAGACAAATGTTTAAATAAAGAAATAAAATGAATAAACATGATATCAAGTGGAGCCTTATGTTCATAAAGCTCCGCTTGATAAAGCAAAACTGTTCAACAGAATAAAGCAATCAGATTTCCATTCTGCTTGCTTCAATGCTGGACAGGACAAGTAAAAGAAAAAAAAAAAAAAAAAAAAAAAAAAAAAAATTAGTCTGTGACTAATTTCATCATCAACTAATCGTTTGTTGTTTATAAGCTTTGTTTTTCCTCTCAAAATTGCCACGATTCCTTCCGCTGCCTTGTCTGCCTCTCTGTTTGGTCATCTTTTCTTGAATAGTTTGTTGACATAAACAAACACACACACTACCAGTCAAAATTCTGGACACGTTCTCCCAATAGATTCAATGAGAAAGTGTCCAAACTTGTGACTGGTACTGTAAATATGCTGCAATTTTTGCATGATCCCATTAGTCGAATAATTGGCAAGATAATTGGTGACTAATCAATTATCAAAATAATAGTTTGTGACAGCCCTACACTGATGTACTGCAGAGCTTTATAGACCAGCAACAGGAGTTTAAAGTCTATCCACCGATGGACCAGCCAGTGTAAAGACCTCAGAGCTGGACTGATGTGGTTCAGGTTTCTGGTATTAGTGAGAACGCAAACAGCAGAGTGCATGTATAATTGTTTTTTTAAGCTAACCAAGCCGACTGAGGATGAATGGATGGACCAGGTTTTCCAGATTTTGCTGAGTCATCAGATCTTTTTTTCCTTGAGATGTTCTTCAGATGTTGGTCTGGTTGATGGTTTTTAGGTCTGAGTCTATCGCTACGGCCAAATTTCTGATCGAGTTTGTGGTTTTTAGGTCCGAGTTCATTGCTACATCCAAATTTCTGGCCTGGTTGATGGTTTTTAGGTCCGAGTCCACTGCTACAGCCAGATATCTGGTCCAGATGGTGGTTTTTAGGTCCGAGTTCATTGCTACAGCCAAATTTCTGGTCTGGTTGGTGGTTTTAGGTCTGCGTCCATCGCTACAGCCAGATTTTTGGCCTGGTTGGTAGTTTTTAGGTGTATGGACTGAAGTTCTGTGGTGACCTGTTGTTTCTCTTTGGCTCCAAAAACAATCACCTCAGTCATTTATCTCCTCAGTGCATTTACCAGGAGCCTGTACAGGGCCTCGGTCTCCTGGTGACACTGTAGTATATACCTGTGTGCATCTGTGTAGCTATGGTAACTGATATTGTTGTTGTTTTTCACCTGGGCCAGTGGAAGCATGTAAATGTTAAACAGAAGAGGCCCCAGGATGGAGCCCTGGGGAACTCCAGGTAATTCTTGTCTGCTCAGATGTAAAGTTACCCACTGACACAAAGTACTTCCTGTTCTCCAAATACGTTTTGAACCAGTTCAGTACAGGATCAGAGTGACCTATCCAGTTCTCCAGTCGCTGAAGTTGTATCATGGGATCAGCTGTATCAAATGCAGCACTAAGACCCAGTAATACCAAATAAATTATTGCCTGAATGTATTTGCATTTATATAAAACAAAAATGAATACAGTTTAAAAAGGAAAAAAATAACATAAAACATTGAAATAATAAACTTACTTTTAATATAGAATAAATGAACAGAAATAAAGAATAATCTAAAATGTATTAATGATTGTAAATTAAATTAAAGAAATAAAGACTAGAAGCATTTGATTGTATTTCATGTCATAGTGCATGTACCATCCAGTCAAACATGGTTCATTAGGAAATAAGTTAATGTATTCAGAAAACTTCTCAAACTTCACAAACACCTTAAATATTCATCAGCATTTCGTCTGTATGTTGATCTAAAATCTGTTTATTCCTGCTGCTGTTGATGCTCCACCTGTACCCGGGTAAAATTGCTCCTCACTGGCAGAAGGAGCCAAATAAAGGATAATAGCCATCCATCTGCCAGATGTCAGACTTAAACCCCTCTGAGGTAATGACCGCTCTGAATTACAACCTCGAGAGCTGTAATAAGGTTAAACACCACACCAAAATAAGCCCACATGTCATTGTCCCCTGTAGTTCACCGATGGAAGCTAATTGGCTGATTCGGGTCTATTTTCCTCCAGGGTGCATTTCTGGCCAGAATGCTGCAGATCTTCTTTGTCCCGCTCTGTCTGGATGCTTTGAGTCATGTGAGCTGGATGAGCAGAGTTCAGCATAATAACCGCTCAGCAGAGCGTTAAAAGCGCTCCGTCCAGACCAATCACACGTAGCTGAGCAGGTTCACCAGGCTCCCTCCGTACGTAGTCAAGATGCATCATGATTATGCACAAATGTGAAGTAAAACTCAGTTTTCATCAAGACAAAAATCTGATTAAATTATTCTGTTTTTATTTACAATAAATCAGTTATTGTAAATGTTATTGTTAAAAAGAGGATTTGAGTTATGTCAAGTGGATCTAAGTTATACTTGTATACTAATGACGTGATGAGGGAAATGTAAAATTGTTAATGTCAGAACAAGTTTTTGATGATGATGATAATATTTTATTTGACAGCACCTTTCAAGACACCAAAGGACACTTAACAGTAAAAAAAACAAAACAAGAAAGCACAATAAAAAGTTCAAATAAACAAGAACAACACTATTAAAACAACAGGAATGTAATAAATGAGCTATATTTTAACCCTTTAAAGCCTGATACAAGTAAGTTCAAATGTTCAATCTGAAGTCTCTCTTTGGCCCTAAAATATAGAGAATATATTAACAAAAATATCTTTTGTATATTGATTATTTATTACCATGTGATATATCAAATACTGTGGCGTTGTCTTCGGCCTGCTGGTATCAGGTCACCATAGTTTGTGTTCAACAGGGTTTCGAGCAAAGTTTTTACCATAAAGTGATGCAAAAGGTCTTAGAGACTATATGAATCAGATACGTTCTAATATAATACATACAGCATTATATGCTGGTGCAGGTTACTCTTTATGTTGCTAGGTCAGAATTAGCAGGAGTTTGCCAGTGTTTAGCTACTGTCGTCCTCAAAATTATTCATCCCTTCCAATTAAAAAAAGGATAAAATCACAATAGTAATTCAAATAACAGGAAACTAAAGAAACTAAGAGTTAAGATTGCAAAGTTGCAATTTAGTGAAATAAAATATTGCTTTTGAATTGTGATTGGAAAAAAGTTAAAAAAAAAAAAAAAAAAAAAAAACTGTCCCAGACACATCAGAGCATCTTTCCTATGAACAGTGCACCAATATACCTGTCAACAGGTGCAGAAGTCTTTGTGAACATTTCAGAAAACACCTGATTGCTGTGATTGTCTCAAAGTGTTGTTCAACAAAATTATAGCTTCAGAGCCCCATCATGCTTGTTTACTTGTTTTATTTTTTGTGTTTGTTTTCAATATTTCTTTTGAACCACAATTCAAAATCATTCTCATGATTTTATAGAATTTTTATTCATTGTTACTTTTGTCAGCTTTATCTTATTTTACTGACAGATGATTTTTTTTTTTTCCTTCTTTAATTGGAGGATATTAATAATTTGGGGGACCGCATGTTCTCCCATATTAAATGTTCTCCAGAAGCATGAACACTTTACTGTATCAGTAGACTTCTATCTAAATGGGGCATCTTAATATTTACTGGCTACTTACTTTCACTGTATAGTACACACATTGAAAAAGTTAATTTCCGTTTGTGTTTTATTTGTTGTGCATTGTACTTGAGCTAAAAGTCCAACGTCCAGGTTTTTATTTTTTATTTTTTGCTCCCTATAGGAGGCTGGTTTACTCCAGAAACATGCATACTGTTTATATAAGCAGCTGCTGCATGAAAACGAGTCGTCTTTCCTTAGAAATTAGTGTTAGCATGCATCTCTTTTATAATTACAATCCATTCCCTTTTCTGCTGCGGCTCAGCATTTAAAAAACCTTTATCATCAGATTTGATGGTTTAGTCACAGACTTCCCCAAACAGTGTTTTGCTTTTCTTTTTTTTTTTTTTTTCATAAAAAATGTGGGAATGAAATTGTGTTAAAACAATGAAATGGATCTTACCCCCAATGGTGCCTGGTATAACGCGGTAGTTTGTACAGTTTTCCAGCATTTTGGGAACAGGACTACCTCATAGAAGCACTGCAGTCTGCACCATGTCTCCGTGCTGCATGAGAGTTTTTGCATAATTTGCTCTCTTTGAAAGCAGATAGTCATCAAAGAGAGTCAGATAATGAACAATGGCCTGTCAGAGCTCTAACCCACCCTTCTCTTTGATTCTTGTTTCTCATTTGAAACAGCCCCTCAGGGTGGTCTGCTGCAAGGAAAGAGCCGAGTTCCCTCCTCCTCCTTCCTTGTCTTACTCCTTCACCGGGCGTTCACGCGCTCCTTTTTGCAGCTGCTGTTGTTCAGCATCTTAAGGCTTTAAAGTTTGCTTAATTAGTTGTTTTGTTCCACATAAATTGACTGTTTAATGTAGAAAAAACTTTCAAACAGAATAGTTAGAGCTCCGTACAAGAGTTTCTATAACCCCGACCGCAGCCTCAGGTTCGTGCATGTGTGGCCGAGTATGGAGGTAGCTGACCTTCACTTGTACTGCACACTCCCCCTCTGCCTGTGGAGGATTTTTCTTTTAATGCCACGGCGGCCTGTGAAATGCCATCATATTTCAGTCTTTAATGAGACGGGAGCAGAGCAGGCAGGAGCTGCCCCTGCAAATGAAGGACTGAGCGGCTCTAAAAGAGATGGATGAGAAATATTGATGAAGGCGTATTTCGTCGTCTCAGAGTTGGTCAGGCAGCAACTTCTGATTATTTTCATCATCAGTAAATCGCCTTGTTTTAGTTTCGTTTGGAGCTTCATGGCAAATTTTAATCCCTTTATAGACATTCACAAGTAATTTTTTACAAGTCCAAGTCGTATAACAAATCATCCAACTCACCTGTTATTAACCAGAAACAGGACTGGTCTGAAGCGTCTCCACTGGACTATTTCTTTGCTTGTTTGAAAACTCTCCATTTACAAAAACGCCACCGAAAATTGAAACTGAATTGAAATTGTAGGGATGGACGATAATCTTAAAAAAAAAAAAAAAAAAAAAAAAGATACAGATAACCGATATATTTCAGCTCCTAAAGGCCGATGCTGATTACTGATAACTGATAACACACATGCCTAATCATGACATTAATACTATTAACAAAACCAAAAAGATTTTTCATTCTTTAAATGAAGAAATGTTTATATTTTTTCCCTTGAAAAATTATCAGCAAGCCTCTCAAATATTTTCTAAAAGATATCAAGCAAAACTATTCCATATCTCAAATACACATCAACTTAAATAAGCTGAATTGTTACTGATACAAAAAAAAGGCTCCTGGAACTGATGCACACACGTGCATCTGGATAACAAACTGAAAAAGTGCAATCTGTTGCGCTGACAAATATGTTGTCAGATCAAGTTGTCATGATATTGGACTTAATGATGTAATAATTTCCTGTTATTGGCTCAATCTATATCGTGCACCCCTAGAAAATTGTTAGTCGCTGCTTGTCGACAGGGTGCTTTCACACCAGATAGTCCGCTAGACTCAGTCCAGTTGGGGTCTTGGCTCAGTTGGTGGTGGTGGAGGGGGGGTCTCCCGGACCAAGATCGCATTCACGTTGCACTTCCAAACGAGCTTGAGCTGCCACTTCTTCCAAGCATGTCACATATATTACATCACATTATATTATGTTGACATAGTTTTTTTTTACTTTGCTCTGGTACTGGTCTACTGCGCGAGCATATTCCAGAGGCTCCATTTCACAACTAATTACTTTAAAGGTGTTATAGAAGATTTATTTCAACAATTTTTGCAATATTCTGTAAAATTGGGTTCACTACCGCATACGCTATGACTAATTAAAAGTTTTGAATACATGACTAATATTATTATACATCAGCTGTGAAAGTAATGGGGCTGAAAGCCCATCCTCCGATCATCCCTGCGTTCGTTAACTTTTTCATCTGTCTATTGGCTCATCAATCACTTTTACTACCGTTGTAAGAGTGATTGACGGTGAGTTCAACGAGTAATAGGCGAGACTGATCAATGAGAGTGATTGATTGGCGATAGTAAAACTGTGACCTGGAAGCTGCGTACACTCATCTGACGTTTACAGTAGGTAGCTAACAACATTCTGCTAGCAGTTAGCGACGTTCAGACAACGACATTCTGTTTATTTGCATTTGTGACACGATGGAGAATCTGTACCTGCTGTCTGCTCGACACCGCAGTGGCTCGTGCACGTTATTGGTGCAGGTTGGTCTTGTGCATGCGCATTATTCAAAAACTCGCTAACAGTCTCTGCCGAAAACATCTTCTACAGCACCTTTAAAAACTCCATTATTTTTGTGAGTACTTACTAGGAACTTGGATGTTTTCTTCTGATTATCAGTTAAAACTTTCATCATCCTCCATGTTTGACCACGAGCCGTTTCTAAAGAGGTCCTACATGTGCGTTTGTTTTGGTAGCGTTTACAATGCCCGATGTTTATAATATAAACCATAATAGTAACCCACAATGCCATGCTGGACCAATGCAGTGTGGTAGTTGTAGTCCACTTCGTGCATTTGGTTCCCTGCAAGCGTACAGTGACCTCTGTTTGTAGGCGGACCAAGTCCGCTTGTTTTGTCCGGATCGGAGTCCGTTTGCATATTCACGATACCCCAAACGAAGCGGACTTTCCGGGCAAATGGACCCTGGTTTGGATAAAAAATGCTGCATGAATGCACCCTAAGCCTCTAGCCTCTCCTTTTGCTTTCAGGCTAAGCCCCGCCCACAAAAACCATCAGCGTTTGCAAACGTTGAAACCGTCATTCTTAATGCCACAGTTGGTGGAGCAGCAACAGGTGGCTTCCTTTGTTTTTATTGACCACATTTACATTCCAATTTAATTCCAAACTAAGTCGTTGGTTTATTCCTCTTTTAATTTTGAATAAAATAATTTATCTGTCCTGTAAACCTTTTAATCAGCTCTAAGTTAATTCCTGTAGTTATTGTCCTGTTGTGATGGCGCTTGTCGAAGTGCACGTGAAACAAGCGTTGGACTCGTGTCAGCTGGTGGAAATAAAGAAGTATGTTCGTGTCGAGCTGCTGCTACAAATCTACAATCAAAATACAGTAAAAATCTGTGTTATGTGGTTTTTATGTCGTAGTCGAAATGAAAAGGTAGACAAAGTACGTAAATACATCACGTCCGCCCCCGTCCAATCAGAACCCTTCCTTACCTCCAGATTAAAAGCGGAATTAAATAAAAATGTTTTCCATGAAAACCTTAATTCTGAGTTATTTCCATGCAAACATGAAGAAGACGAATTTAATTCTGAAATATTTTATTTGGAATAATCACTTCAATTTCTAAAAAAAACATCCTGTAACTGGGCCCACTGTGACATCACGTCGGTGTCGAATCACATCCAGCCATCAGAGGATGAGATGGAGCTGTCAGGAAAAAATTAAAAATAAAAGATTGTTCACACAAAGTATGAAGTCATATATGCAGCTTAAGTGTGACTTTATTTGTCCCCTGACATTTTTGCTGCATGAGATTATGCAACTCGTTTCCCATCAGTCTAATCTGTCAGAGATAAAATAAAATAAAAACAAACATACGGTCCAGGACGGGCTGTTTATTTCTCATCCCTACAGAACTAAATAGAAATCATTTATATTCCAATAGCAACTGTTGTTTACTGCTCGGGTGGCTGCGACGGCTGCCAAGACGTTCCCGAATGTGTTTTCCACATTATGTTGTTCTTTTCTCCTCTAAAGCTCATTAACACCTTCGTACGAGAAGCGAACGGCTCAGATGCACACTGGAGCGTTTTCTTCCGTGCAGACCCAACGTCTTGTTCCAGCACACTCGGCTTTCAGGGCTTGTTTAACTTTTCTAATAAAGCCGTGCAGCATGTCAGAAGTACTCGCTGGTATCCTGCTTAAGCAAGGATGCACACACTCCTGGCAGCATATGCCGAGTTATCACGGCAGAAGCAGACCCACTCCCACACAGCGTGTTGAAGTAGTGGTGACAGATGCTTTCCTAAGGGCAGACATCACCGTGCAGCACAAACCAAGACCAGCGTGGCGTAAAAAGCTGGCTAAGAGCACACCATCGCCGGGCGGAGGTTTGGATAGGAGGAGCGCTCCATCATCAGGCCGACGTGGGATAAGTTTGGAACAGATACGTCTACGTCACTCACATTCACCCACTTCTCCTGCACCAGAGGAGATCAGAAGGAGGAGAAATGATGATAAACCAGTTCTCCTCCCCTTGTTCTCCCCCCTCCCTCTCTCTCTGTAGACTTGTTTGTGTAGTTTATGAGCAGCTGATCCATTAAACAACGGTCCTACAAAGCCTTCAGCCTGAAGTAAATCAACGGAGAACAATGAGAGGGGAGATATGAATATGCATTTCCATCGAGCTGAGAAGCGTTTGATGGTTTTTCACTCTATTTAGACTCATAAATACAATAATGAAGCACAGAACAGTTGTGAAGCAGCCAGTTCCTCAGAGGACACCTTCAGAAAAAATACCAGCAGCTGTTCTGATGAGGAATGAATTGTTAAAGGATTTTATTTAAAGGAAAGAGAAAACATTTGATGATTCCAGCTGCTCAAATGTCCAATCCACTTTATTTGTAAAGCACATTTACTTTAGGACAAGTCTCCAAAGTGCTGCACATAAAAATACTCAGAAATTAAAATACAATAAGAAAAGCAAGTGTTGTTCTGCATAGCTCCACCAGCTCTATTTGAAACAGTAAAACAATTTAAAAAAATAAATATATATATACAAAAAGAAATATAAAAATTATGAAAAATAACATCAAAATAAATAAAAGACACAAAGGGCCACACAACCTGTGCTGTGTTAAAAGCCAGAATAAAAGTAGGCCTTTATTATTATTATTAGATTCAATTTTGATTTAAATTTATTATTTTATACATTTTTTAATTGTCTATATTTATTTCAGTATTTTATTTCATGTCTCAACAAATTTCAATATTATATTAATTTTTTTATATTTTTTAAAATTTTTGATAAAATTTGAATATGAATTTAATTTAACTTTATTTTATTACTATCATAATTATTATTTAGATTTTTTGTTTAATTAATTTTATCATTAATTTTTTACTATTATTATTATTATAATTATCACCATTGTTTTGAATTTATTTTTATTATTTTATTATAATCAACTTTTTATTTAATTATTAACTATATTATTATTGTTATTATTACTTAAATTATTTATATAATTGAAATTAAATTATATAACTATTTAAAAATTAGCTCTCCACAGGGAGGGCAATTTGGACATGGAGAGGCAGAGTCTGTGGCTGACGACAGAGAAGGCCCCGTCTCCTCTGGTCTTAAGTTTCATCTAAAGAGGCTACGAGCTGGGACTGGCCCCCAGACCTCAGAGGCACCATGACTTCCCGTGTCCTCTCCTGGGTTTGAGTTCAGACTCACATTATCATTAAAATAATAAAAAAAACATCTTCCCCCCCCCCTCTTCCTTATCCTCCTCCCTGTACTCCCCTCCAAAGATGTATGAATCATAGAAAAGAAATAAATAGGGATTTTGATATATTTATGTGAGGAATGTTTAATTTCTTTATTTAGAAGAATTATATAATTATTGATTCAATTAATTTTATATTTTATCTGTATTGGATGTGGTTTTAGGTTATATTCCATTCCATTGATATTATAATTACGACTAATTAGAGTATTATTTATATATGTTGTTCTTGTTCATCTTGTTTCTTTTTATTTCTATTTTAATTCTTAATTTATCTTTATTTTCCTCTCCTCCTTCGCGTCTGTAGCTTTCTTTAATTCGCTGTGAGATTCTGTAGATTATTGGATAGTGGATATTAAATTGATAGGGATTATGAAATTCCATTTTAGTCTTTTCTTTAATTTTTTTAATCCTGTGTCTCTTCAGTGGTCTGACAGGATATCATTTTGGGGTGAGGGTGGGATTATTTATTTTATGATTGATCATGATTGAGATTTTTATATTAAAAAAGAGAGAGAATTTTAATATATAATATAGATCACTTCTTTACCTTTCTTTTAGTTTTATTTTCTTTTCCCCTTCCTTTTTCGGTTATGTTATTTTTGTGTCTCTTTTTTTTTTTACTTCTATCTCTCTCTTTCCCTCTTCTTCTATATGTTTAACGGGTCCTTTCTCGCCTGGTTTCTCGCCATGGATTGATTGTCTCGTTTTGTTTTGGCTGATAGCACAAGGAAATTTCCTGGGCAGAGTTGAGAGGAGAGCGGGCTGTGCTGACTTTCACCCCTTTTCTTGTTTTTTCAGCGTCCTTATTTTCCGGGAGGGCACATTAATTTTGCAAGGAGATCTTTTTTAAAAAGACGTTGCCTTTTACTCCAGATTCCCTTCCCAGTCCGTTCTTTTTTTTGATTTTTTTTTTATTTTGATTTCTTATAATTAATGTCCAGCTAACTCAATTATTTTTTTATTTTTTTATTGCTTTTTTTTTAATTTTGGCTTTGATAATTTTATTTTTTTTCTTTTTTTTTTTTTTCTATCCTTCCCTCTTTATCGTGTGTTTTTTTTATATATCATATTTTCAACTTACTAGTACACCCTAATTTCTTTTTTCATCCTAATTTCTTTTATTTTTGTTGTTCTTTTGATTTTGGTGGGGGAGTTTTGATTTCCTTTGTGTTGATTTCCTAATAGTAAATTGACAATTAAAATGATAACTTCTTGATTATTATTCTTTTGCCTCTTCTTTTTTTGGCGCCGCTTCTATTGTTTTTTTTCACCCTCCTCTCTTTTCCTTTGTTTTTCTTCATTTTGTTTAATCTTGCATGTTTTATTTTTAAGTATTTTTGTTATTCTCGAGAAAGAGACATAAAAAAAAAAAAAAAAAAAAAAAATATATATTTATTATTTATATTTCTTTTATTATTTGATTTACCATCTTCCTCCTTCTTCACAAACTAAGAAAAAAAAAACTGAAAAATTAATTATTTCCAAATCATCATTCAATTTTTAAAATTGAAAAATATAAAATTTAATTTTAAATTTCCATATCATAGTGATTAGTATTTTTCTTTTTTTCCTTTTCCTCTAATAATTAAAGTATTAATTTTACTTTTATTTTTAAAATTAAATTGTTTTTTTGTATTTGTGTTATATTTTATTTCTTTTTTTTTCTATTCATCTAATTAAATAAATCTACTTTTTTTCTTTTTTTATTTTTTTTTTTTTTTTTTCATTTCCTTTTTTTCTCTTTCTTTTTTCCTCCCTTTGGTTTTTTTTTTTTTTTTTTTTTTCTCCTTTTTTTTTTTTCCCCCTTCTTATTTTTTTTTTACTTTATAATTTTTTTTTTTTTTTTTTTTTCCCTTCCCCTTTAAAATTTTATAAAAAAAAAAAATTCACAAAATAAAAACTCTCTCAGATGTTAAACAGGACTTGAGGTGTAGAGCTTAATTTTGGAGCAGCGCAGCAGCCTGGGTTGTAAAGCGTTTTATTAGAGCTTCCGACACTGACAAGCTTGTAGATGATCCAGTAAATAACACAAATGAGCAGAATGGGTGGATGTGTAAACCCAGTAATTAGATGGCAATGCCACCACACATGGATGACCACAGAAGGAGAGAGAGGAATGAATGAATGAATGAATGAACACACAGCACTGACAAATTAACACAGCTATTTAAATTGAAGCTCTTCTTCATGAGAACCTCTGCAGGGGCAGCAGAGATGTTTACAGCAACACGTAGCGTTCCAAAATCACACAGGAGAAACTCGGCTAAAAGACTTCTAAGCATTGGCATCCAAACAGTATCACATCCTTATATATGCCAATAATTAACGATAACATTCACTATAATGCAACATTATCTTTTAGCAGTGTTTGTTTAAAAAATAAAGACTACCTTTAACCTATGAAATGCGATGAAAATATTATATCTGAATATTGTTTTTACTTTTTGGTGCATTTAATCTTTTGCCTAACTTCAGACTTGATCATAACTATTCGGTTAACATAAATTTCTGCAACAATTTAACTCTTAAATGGCTTTTTGGGAATATTAAGCCACATTTTTTATGTAATAAAAAATATCTATCTATCTATCTATCTATCTATCTATCTATCTATCTATCTATCTATCTATCTATCTATCTATCTATCTATCTCTCTATCTCTCTATCTCTCTATCTCTCTATCTATCTCTATCTATCTCTCTATCTATCTCTCTCTCTCTCTCTCTCTATCTCTATCTGTCTATCATGAAAGTGGAAGTGATTGTGTTAATCAGATGTGATATCATCTGATATCAATCACTGAATTGATTTATCATGATCAAACTTACATTTATTGACATTTTAGTATAGATGTCCAATATTATTGGACGATACTGGCATTAAAATGTGATATCGGAAAATTTTGGTATTGGTTTTTTCGGGCCGATATTTCAAATTACGAAATCTCGCAAGGTTTTTGTTCTAGTAGCAGCGGTCCAGCATGTATAACAGTCGCTGTTATTCTGGAAGAACTTCATAGCCCAGCATTCCTTTCAGAGTCATGTGACTACGGTGCAGCTGCTGCTGCTACAGACTGACTTGCTTTGAAGCTGCTTATAACATGTCTGGTTTTCAGTTGTTGGTTAAGTTACCAAGTTGTCAGAAACATTAGAATTAGCCACATGTTGGCTAATACCTGCTAGTATCTGATATCTGGCAGCCAGATTTCCAAAATGAACTCCTCTGGCTGAGTTAAGCAAATTTTGGGATCTCAGAGCAGAAAATAGTTGTATTTCTCAGAGAATGACAGATAAAACCTGACACAGTTGTGTACATATATCTGTATCGGATAATATCAGATATCTGAAATTAAGAGTTTGACGATATTGGTTTAAAAAAAAAACCCTACATTTTAGTTAATGAAAGCTTAATTTCCGATGGGAAATTAAAATAAAAAAAAAAACTGCAATATTTTATTTGTGCAGATGCTTGTTTCGGCCAAAAAGAGGAAATCATTAAGAAATCCTGTTGTTGTTTTTTGTTTTTTTCAGCATAAACCAATACTGGCTTGACTGAATCAAAATTCCTTGTTTCTGTTAGATTGAAACAGTATTTATTAGAGATGCACCAATCCAATACCCGGATCAGATATCAGCTCCGATATTGACAAATGAGCTGGATTGGATATCGGATGAATATGGCTGATCCAGCATTCCAATCCAGCCATTTTTGTTTTTATTAACATTATACTAAATGAATACTTTATTTGTTAATAAATAAAAAAAGCTGATTTGCTCAGCTCAGGTATCGGTATGGGATCGGAAAAAAACTGAATCCGTGCATCTTCGGTCCAGAACATCGTGGAACCCGTTAACTGGCGTTGGCACTGTAAAGACCAGGTGTGTAGGAACGGAGACTAACAGATAAATATCACTTAAAGCACCGCTCTGTTGCAAATGTGTGTTTGCAGGAACCTGGAGCTCCAGTTTCTCTCCTCTTGTATTTAAAGTGCAGCATCAATCCTTTCCAATAAAATAGAATCTAATTAAATTCCCTCTTAAGCCTTCCTCTCTGCAGCTCTCACTTATTTCATCCTCTTTTCTTCCTCTCATGTATATCTGAGTGTGTCCTAATTAGTCTGCAGTTATTCTGCCCTTTGTCTGACTTCAGTATTTTTTTTCAAAGATCAGTGTTGCACGGAGACAGAAAGAAATACACAAACATGAAGGTCAAGATTCAGAACATCAAGGTCAAAGCAGAGCTCATGCTTTCATTAATTCAAGTGCTCATCATGCACATTGTGCCCTCCTTTTAGGGTATTAATTTTCTCATTTTCTTTATTTTGTTTAGTGCTGTTAATCCTGGAGAATAAATAACTTTGCACTCATTTTAATGGCGTGCACATGCCGAACATCTCAAGTGTGCTTAGAGCTGGGATGCAGGACTTTTGCTTATGAATGAATGTTTGTGAAACTGGAGCCAAACAAGTTCAGATACTGATTTAGATCCTCCGAAGCAGGTTAATCTCTCTGCCTTTCAGATTTAAATCTGTTATCTAATGTGAAATTCCTCCACTGACATGATAATGATGATGATGATGATGATGATGGTGGTGGTGTTTTCTAGAGTTTAAAAAAGGACAACCGTCTCAGCTGCTTCAAGCAATGATGCAAATAAAAATGAAATATAAAATATCCAAACCTGAGAAAGAATAATCAGTAACATCTGCTAAGACTGGGGATGCACAATATTGGAATTTTGGCCAATATCTAATATGCCGATATTTTAAAACTCATGTTGCCGATAACCGATATCAATACCGATAATAAAGCTGAATGAAATAAGCAGTCATTGCGAATAGCAGTTTTGTTATCCATTTCCGACACTTTGAAAACTAGGGGTTGGGACAAAATGTCGATACACTAGGGCTGGACAATTAATCGAATTTTAATCGTGATTTCAGTTTTGCCTTTTCACAATTATAAAAACACTGTATTTGAAGAAAAACAATTAATCCTAATGTGAACAGACTGGTGGAGTTATAGGAAGCAAACTGCAGGGAGTATAGAACAGGAATGCATGTAGGCTTAGTTTTCATTTTTATTGCCATTATTATTATTTTGAAAAATATACTTATTTTACTCCTTTACTTGTTTCTAATTTATTTTCGGTTTGATTTTCTAAAAAAGTTATATTTCAAGTTGAGTTATGTGATTCAATAAACACTTTTTTATAAAATCAATGAATAATCGTGTATATTAATCGTGATTTCAATATCAGTCAAAATAATCTTTATTATAATTTTTTCCATAATCGTCCAGCCCTACGATAGACTGAAATATTGCGATATTTTCATATGCCAATATCAAATCAATATTTTAAAAAAAGGTATCGACCTAGGTTCCTTAAAGGAGTGATGACAAAACAGTTAAAAACTAGTTTATGTTGTTGGCATTACTTTAAATGTAAATACTCCAAAGAAAAAAACTGCATTTTTTACAGCGGAGTATTGTTTTGAAACGCCAGACCTCACTTCCTCAGTAATACAGTTGGGTCCGGTGATGATATGGAGCTTTACCCGGAGACCACGTTGACTTCATTTTGATTGGCTACACCTTATTTGGCTATGACCTTATTTGGAGAATCTAGGTCAAGCTGCGGTCGGAGTTTGCTAAAGGCTAACTGCTAGCAACATGGGCAGTTCAGACAGTGTGAGCTACGTTTATCAGACAAGACAGCATTTAGAAAATAAATAAACTTACAGGTAATGACAAGGTTGTGGCCCCCTCCCTCAGTGTTGCTGCAGAAGTTTGCTTTTAAATCCATTTGTTGGAAAACCCAGACCTACTGCAGAGAAGTTACTACTAGCTCTATACATGCAGCTGAATCAGACAGGGAGGGGGGAGCGGACGGTGCATAAACCGTAGAAGAGAGAGAGGGGGGGCGCTGCTTACTTGATAGTGTGCTCTTATTGAGCAATTAAATTACGTAGAATGATAGAACTACGTAGAATGATAGCCTGCTGTCTATTCAACTGTTTCTGAGCAAAGAGACAAAGCTGACAGACCATAAACAGGAACTTTGATACTCACTCTGGACATTCACATGGCCTCATCAGTGCACAATAGATCATATTATACACCCAAAACCCCAGAAAAGTAAATTTGATGTCATGGCACCTTTAAAAAATCTCGCAAGATTTCATCATTCTGTAACAAAATCTCACAGTAATTCGTGAATTCTCACAAGTTTTCCTAACAGAATGATAAAATATCGCAAGATCTTGTCAGTAAAATAGATTGATACCGCGCTTTTAAAGGTCATTGTGATATCAACACATAAAAATATTGCGATGTTTCAGTGTATCGATATTTTAACCCACCCCTAGTCTTTAGAAGTTTTAAAGTCTGTAAAAAAGAAGATTTTGAAGAAGAAGTAGAGGTAGTTGTTTTGGGGTTTTTTTAAGCTTTAAAAACAGCGGCCTGATCGGTTAAATTTCGGTGGGGTGGCCGATGTCCGATACTAGGCCGATACCGATAGGTGGGTCGATTATATCGTGCATCCCTAGCTGAGACGTCCAGTTCAGACACAGCCGTGTCAGTGGATCCCTTCATCCCAGAAGTTCGTAAGGTGACGAATGAAGCTGCGACATAGCGCAGTGCTTCATGCACGATGGAGTCAGCTGTGAAGATTTACTCAGAGAAGGCCGAGATCAGTTTTCCCTCCTGATCGAAGAGTTTGTAGATCGGAGATTGGAGATGATCCAAAAGCGAGATGAGTTAAATGTTTTGACCGCTGTAGCTTCGGTCTGCGTGACGTCACCTATGCTAGCAGGACTCAGGTCTTCCCTAGATAGTCGGTGAAGAGACAGAAACACAGATCAAAGTTACTCTGACTAGTCGACAAAACCGCTGTTTTAGAAATTAAAAGAACACTTTACAATTAAAAAAGGGATGTTTCAGCCAGCTCACATACAGAAACAACAGCTCCATGCGGCTGGCTAAGGTTCGAATCCCAGTTTGGACCCCGTTCATGTCCAGTAACTGTGTCCTTAGAGCCAAAATAATATCTTTAAGAAAAAAATGCTGTTGCATTGTTGAAGTTTTACACATCCACTACACAATAATAACAATAATAATAATAATTATAATAAACAGACATGTTTTGAATCCAGTTTTGAAATGAGGAAGTGAGCCCATGGCATTTATACATATATATGCGTGTGGGTGTATACAATCTAACTCAAAATTATTCATACCCTACGATTAAAGAAAAGGCTAAAATAAATTAAGAAATTTGAAAAAAAATTAATAAAAATTTACAAATCTATAATTTAGTGAAATAAAATATAGCTTTTGAATTTTAATTTAAAAGAATATATATAAAAAACAAACAAAACTGTCCCAGACAAATTAGAGCGCCTTGCTCTTGAACAGTGTTAACAGGTGCAGATGTCTGATTGGACGTTACAGAAAACACCTGATTGCAGTGATTTTCTCAAAGTGTTGCTCAACAACATTTTAGTTCAGTAGTTTTCAATTTTAACTTATTTAGCTGATAACAGATTTTTTTCTTATTTAATGGAAGGGTATGAATAGTTTTGAGGATGACTGTATAAAAACATAAAAAAACACATTCTTTCTTTGGAAATATAAGGTTTGCAAAGTGCTAAAAATTTCCCTAAATTTTGCAAGAATAAATCTGATTATTTAGTTCTAAATATGGAGCTGTTGGCTAGACAGTTGTCAGGTAAATTGTCCACTCTCGTTGGGCTCGTTCAGAGGTCAGTCCTTCTATTTATTCCATAACAGGGAGGTTCTGCTGAAGTAGACGTGGCGCACATCCGGAACCGCCAGCGTGTTGGTGTGTCTCAGCTGGGGGACGGGGCAGAGCGGCCACAGCTCCAGAGATGGACACGATAAATGTCAGCTTGGCATCGCGCTGATTCAGAAATAGTTTTCAGCAACATGTGAATCATAATTACTTCTGTTTATTTTTCTGATGGTGATGCACAGATTCTGATCACATTTCTAAAGGAAGCTTCCTGACACCTGATCTCAGAGGAGCGTGTCTGCGTTCCCTTCATGTGCTCGCATTAAACTCTATCTTATCTTGTAAGTGCATCTCTAAACTTTCAGCTGCAGCTAGATTTTCTGTACCTGTCAGCCTGCACGGTCTCCGGGGACGACGACTCTTCTCTCTTTCCCTTATATCCATCTCTCCCTTTTTTTAAGGCCATTCGCATCTGTCACTCAAACAGACAACCACCCATCACGAGGCGCTGTCAGACTCTTCCAACCTCCGTTATATTCTCCGGATAATCAGGCTAGGTGTGCAGGATGTCGTATTTTCACACCCTGCCTCCGCCTCTCCATCACTTCCTTCCATCCATCAGCGCAGGTTTGTCCTGGAGGAAGATCATTTTGACATCAGCAGAGGTTATGCAACAGAGGTGATGAAGTTCAGTGCTGGTTTATAGAGGCTTTGTGGGTTTACTTGCTGCATGCAGGGTGGTGCTATGATCACATTAGTCATTTCACTCATGTTAATTCAATCCATGGGATAATATTTAGATTTAATACACTATATTGCCAAAAGTATTTGCTCACCCATCCAAATTATGGGAATCAGGTGTTCCAATCACTTCCATGGCCACAGGTGTATAAATGAAGCAGCTAGGCATGCAGACTGTTTAACAAACATCAGTGAGTTCCAACATGGAACTGTGATAGGATGCCACCTGTGCAACAAATCCAGTCGTGAAATTTCCTCGCTCCTAAATATTCCACAGTCAACAGCTGTATTATAAATGGGTATGGGCGATATGGACTTAAAATGTACCGTGATAACATCTGGTTTTTATTACGGTAGGTAACGATGAATGACAATAAAAAATAATCACTACATTCTGTCTTGAGAGCCATAAAATGATACTAGAAGCCACGAAACTACATCAATTTTTTTTTTTTTTTTTTTTTTTTACCTGTATAGCCAGTTAGTCCCCGCACATCCGCCCCCCAGTGTCCATGCCCCCCCATCCAAACCCAAGCCTGCACCCCCACCCAGGCCGCGACACGCACAATCCCCCAACCTCGCCAGAGCCACCACCCACCCACCCACCCACCCACACACACACACCCCCCACCCACCCAGCGCCCCGCATCCGATCCCCCCACAGAACCATCCCCGCTCCCCACCCAAGCCCCCCAACCCGACACACACAAACCCCACCAATGCACCACCACCCCCACACCCAAACACCCATCATCCATGCACCCCCACCCACCCACCCATCTCCACACACCCCCACAGGCAGCCACACACACACACAACCGCATTCACGCCCCCCCTCCAGTCACACACCCACCCACACATACCAAGGACGGGGACCACGGGGCCACCAGCCCCCCCCACGCCACAAGTCCACCGCCCCCAGCCCCCGGACCACGCGAGACCAACCCGCACGAGACCACCAGCGCAGGCCAGCCCCAACCGACACAGCGGCCGGGCGGGACAGGCACCCGGCGTGGAAAAGACCCGGCCACCCCTCAACCCCCCACCTCCACACACTAGAGCTGAACGATATGGACAAAACCCCACACCCCGACAGCCACGCCAGACACCCCAACATCGATACGACACAACACGACCACGGGTCCGCCGAAGACCAAGCACCCCCGGCGGAAAGCGCAGCTCCGTCCGCGACCCCCAGAGCCCCACACGCAGGACAAGCACAGGGGAAATCCACACCCCCCACATAGCCGCTCCCGCGACACCAACATCCCGGATGCCCACATCCCGACACAGACACGACAACGATACATCCCCCAGCCCCACCACACACACACCCCCACCAGCACACACACCCGCACGCACACAGCAGAGGCGCCCCGGCCCCCGGCGCAGTGACTAGACGTCACCAGGTCGTGAGGACCGGCCAAATCCAGAGGAGGCACGTCCCGCCGGCCCGCCCCCCCCAGCGCCAAGCCGGGTCCCCCGGCCCCGGAGGCAGGGGCCACCCCGGAGCACCGGGGCCCAGGACCCCCGCCCCCCCCGCCCCGGGACGACCCCGGCCACCCGGCGCCAGCCGACAGCCACCGGCCAGGGCCCCACCAGCGACCCGCCCACCGCCGCAGAGCAGCCCCAACCGCTGACCCCCATGCCCCCCATCGGGCTGGATACAGCCCCGCCCCAGCGGCGAGGCAGCCCAGACCCCCCCCCCAAGTCAACCGCCAGGGATCCATAGCCATCAAGCACTCGCCGGCACCCAACCCCCACATCGCCGAGGCGGCTCTCCTACACCAACGTTAAGTGATGGAGCTAATCACAGGGGACCAGAGGGGAGTGGAATTCATCTAACTGGTTCTTAGAGGAGGCAGACATCGTCTCAATACTGATATGGTCTACTACGAAATTCCTAAACTGGCTAATGCTCAGATATAGAAACTACATCAATTGAGTTCAAGTAGTATTGCTAAACTTCAGTGACACTGAACAAACAAGTCTAAAATATGAGAACAAATTTGGAATTTTTTCAAAAGATGTAAACAGCAAAACGAACTAGGAATAAATAACTGTAAGATACCTGATATCGCCATGATGTGGTTGACCACGTTTACTGATGGAGCGGGTCAGCGGATGCTGGAGCGCATATTGCAAAGAGGTGGCCAACTTTCTGGAGGGACAATCACTACAGACCTCCAAACTTCATGTGGCCTTCAGATCAGCTCAAGAACAGTGACAGAGAGCTTCATGGAATGGGTTTCCATGGCGACCAGCTGCATCCATCCATACATCACCAAGTGCAATGCAAAGCGTGGATGCAGTGGTGGAAAGCAGCCGCCACTGGACTCTAGAGCAGTGGAGGCGTTCTCTGGAGTGATGAATCACGCTTCTCCATCTGGTAATTTGATGGAGGAGTCTAGGTTTGGTGGTTGCCAGGACAACAGTACTTGTCTGACTACATCATGCCAAGTTTAAAGTTTGGTGGAGGGGGGATTATGGTGTGGGGGTGTTTTCAGGAGCTGGGCTTGGCCCCTTAGTTCCAGTTAAAGGAACTCTGAATGCTTCAGCATACCAAGACATTCTGGACAATTCCATGCTCCCAACTTTGTGGGACCAGTTTGGAGCTGGTCCCTTCCTCTTCCAACATGACTGTGCACCAGTGCACAAAGCAGGTCCATGAAGACATGGATGTAGAGTCTGGTGTGGAGGAACTGGACTGGCCTGCACAGAGTCCTGACCTCAACTCGATAGAACACCTTTGGGATGAATTAGAGCAGAGACTGAGAGCCAGGCCTTCTGGTCCAACATCAGTGTGACCTCACAAAAGTCCAGAATGGTCAAAAATTCCCATAAACACTCCTAAACCTTGTGGACCCCCAGAAGAGTTGAAGCTGTTCTAGCTGCAAAGGTGGACCAACATCACATGTATCAGGAATGGAATGTCACTGAAGCTAATATGTGAGTCAAGGCAGGTGAGTGAATACTTTTGGCAATATTAGTGTATGTGTGGACGTCAGCAGCCTGGTCTGAGGGGACGTTAGAGGAACAGGTGCCACCAAGCTTCGCTCTCTACCACCTACCTCAGGGGATTATGGGCAATAAAAAAATGCCAGGCTGATCCTGCTTTATTTCTGACGCTCCCACGTGAGCGTGCTGCTGGATTCCTGCACGCTCGATGCTCAGGCCAGATCCTGACGGGTTAGAATCGGCATAATCTCCTCCCCGCTCCTTCTACTTCATTCATATGAACTCGGTTTCCCCACCCAGTAATAACTTCTATTCCAAACAAGAGAATATTCCTTCCCCACCTCCCTCTTTAAACCCTCCCTCATTTTTTAGCCGTCCACAACATTACAGTCTCAGCAGAGATGCTCGTGAACAAACATAAATACACGCCACATTGCCTCAGAGGGGGTTTTCAATCCTTTTCTGCATTTATTATGCATTTCTGCTTCTCACTTCTGCAGGCTGTTTGAGTTGGGGGGAGGTGGGGGTGCTGAGGGGGTGGTGATAAGGGTGGGCTCCTCACAGGGGGACAGATAGCTGAGCATAAAGCTGCACTCTGCATGGTTATCTGCCAGCAGACACACACAGACACAAAGGCCAAGTCTGCCTGCAGGACTCATTAGTTCACTGTTGATTTTCTCTTTTTAAATCAAACTTCGGATGATGCATATTTAAAAAAAGACTATTTGAGGTGCAAATATTGTAGATTTTTCATGAGTAATTAATCATTTAGCATCAATGTGCTCCTCTCTAAGTGGACAGCTGACGGATGTTTACACAGCACACCGAGTGTAAACAAACATGGTGCAGTCTGCACAGACGTGAACACTTGACTACAAAAGACCTTTATAACTATTTTAGGACTCTAAGATGTCAGCTCATTTGCATTTTCTTCCCTGTTTCTTCTTAAATGTCAGTATCTGTAAACTGAAGCCCTCAGTGTTGTTTACTTTCGCGTATTTGAACATAACTCTTCAAAGTTCTGCTGATCAGTTCATTCTTTCATTAGGAAAAGAGGAAAAAAGGAGACGCAAGAAAGAATAAATGGGTTTTAAATCGGATTTGAAACAGCGATGAAGGTGTGAAAGTGCCTCTAAAAGAGAGGAGGCTGCTGCACTCAGATGCAGATAAATGGGGGTTTTGGGCCTTCAGCTCCAGTATTTTCTGGTTTTAAATCAATCAGACATCTTTTTCAGAGCGTTTTCTACGTCTGTCATAGTTACCTCAGTGCACACGGCAAAATGTCTCCATACTAAAGTTTATAAAATGGTGACATAACTAGTTATATTCTTCCTGTCCCAAAGTACAACAGAGAAATTTATATTTTATTCACAGTCAAATATAAACAACATACAGTATCAGAGACATTTTCTCATTTCATGGAAAATATGAGCTCATATTGAATCTGATGGCAGCAGCACATCTGTAAAAAGTAGTTCCAGGTGATGTTTACCATCATATATGCATTTTCTTTCAACAACTGTCTGTAAACATCTGGACAGTGAGGAGACCAGTTTCTGGAGTTTTAGGAGAGGAATGTTGTCCCGTTCTGGTTTGATGCAGGATTCTAGCTGCTCCACAGTCCTGGACCTGGTTGCTGGATTTCTGCTCTCATGATGCTCCAGATGCTGCTGTGATGGATCCAGTATGTGGTGCAGGTCTTCCCTGAAAGCGATGTTGTCTGGATGCAGCAGATGTTGCTCTAAAACCTCCATGTACTTTCCAGCATTGATGGAGCTTCACAGATGTGGAAGCTGCCGTCGCCGTAGCAACCCCATCAGAGATGCAGCGCTTCAACTGTCCACTGATAACAAGCTGGATGCTCCCGACCCTCTTCAGTCTGCAGGACTCGGCCTCCATGCTTTCCAGAAACATCCTCACGTTTTCATCCATCTGACCTCAGATCAGTTTCCTCATTGCCTCAGAGCATTTAAATGCAGGGTGGATGATGTCTTCCAGGAGCATTTTTTACCATATTGCTCTAAATCAGCCAGTTAATTAAATGCTCTGACACAAAAATAAAAAAAAAATTAGTCACCTGTGGAATGGACATACTTAAAACAAAAACCATCCAGTCATCTTGAACGGTCCGTTCTTAACGATTGAACATGTCCATCAAACTCAACTACCTATATGAGCTCATATTTTATCTCATCTCAGTTTCAACATTGATATGTTTTCTCTCTAATTTACTGCTGGAACTTCTTAAACAGCCTATCAAATCAGCTAATGCCATCCCTATGGCTGCTGGAACAACTTAAAATAAAGGACTTATGGCAAATATACTACGTATAAGTCATGTTATGAGCCGAGCTGAGATATGTTCTCCAAGCAACGATCCGGGGTTGAGCCAGAGTCCCTGGAGTTTTATATCAGCAGCTTGGTGTGGAGAGTCACCATGTACAGCTGAATTTTCAAGTGTGCATCACATTCATTAACATTACCAGGTTTTAAATCAGTTTCCATTTATAACAGTATGTAAATGCCATGTGTTGCTGTTCATATCACCAGCCAGTGTCTGAAAACAGCAGTCAGCATGCAGTTGTTTTACCCATAAACACCAAAATCTAGATGAAAAATATAAAATCAAAATAAATAGTTTGTATTAAAATCAAATATATTTGAATATCTTAAACCTTTCTAACAATAAATGACTGAAAATAATGAATCCTCCTATTAAGGAAAATGCTAAAATCACAACAGTAATTCAAATAACTAAAAAAAAAAAAAAAGTTAATAAATAAAAATTTACTAAATTAAAATTAAGTGAAATAAAATTTTAATAAAATTGAATTCTAGTTGGAAGAATATAAAAAATAAAATTGTCCAAATGAGAGCACATTGCCCATGAACAGTGGACCAACATACCTGTCTGCAGGTGCAGACGTCTAATTGGACGTTACAGAAAACACCTGATTGCAGTGATTACCTCAGTGTTGCTCAGTAAAAGTGTAGTTCAGGAGCCCCATCATGCTCATTTTCTTTAATTTTTTTGTTTGTTTGTTTTTAATAATTCTGTTAAACCACAATGTCAAATCAATGTCATGACTTTCATGACATTTTTATTCATTATTCCTTTGTTCAATTTCTACTTATTTCACTGGCAGCTGATTTCTTTTCCTCATTTAATGGGAGGGGATGAACAATTATGAGGATGACTGTTCATTCAGATAAAAATATATAAAAATATATATATATATATAAAAAAAACATATATATATATATATGTCAATCCGTTTCAGAATAATAACGGGCATCAAGGGGTTAAAACAGCATTTCTAAACTAGACTAGTGAAATAAAGACAGTGGTTTTCTGTGAAAATGTTGTTTTCTGGCCTGGACCAACACGACAGTAGTACTTTATCTAGACAGGGTTTTAATAAATGTCTTCAAATGCACTTTCTGTCACTCTGCAGCATAAATAATACACATTACATTTCATCAGGATGTTCCACGTTTCCAGGACTGTTCAGGAGATCAGTGGTGATGATTATATATGAACTGATGGTCGTACATAGAGCAGTTACTCCGCTACAACCAGTCCTCCCCAGACTTAATGAAAAGCCAAGATTTATGAGCTCCAGACGCGTACCTCAACACACGTGCAGGCTGCTCCCTATTCAGCCGTCATCAGCTCCAACACAAGGAGGCAGATTAATTCCTGGTCTTCCCAGCAGGTGGAGGCAGGAGAAAGGTCAACGTAACAGGAATGAATCACTCTAAGTGCCATTGTCCCCCCCCCCCTCCTGTACTCTGCTTTTGTGGCTTTAATGATTTTACTGCCACTCACAAAGTGTCCTTTAGCCTTAATCAAAGGATTTATTTTTGTCTGGCGCTGCCAGCTGAACGGCCGTGGCGTGTGGATACGTTGCAAAGTGATCAAGTTTATTTGGTTTTGGCAGCAGAGTGGGTTTAGATGCTGCGTCTGTCATGTAGGGAGGCTTGTATGTCCCAGTCGGTGAACACGAAAGTTTCCCTGCAGCAGTTTCAGCATTTCCAGCTCAGTCTGCCCCCTTCTGAATGATAAGTTACGTTTCATCTTCTAGATGAGGTCTTTCAGCACCAGCTCCTCCTTTATCCACCTGTATGAAACAGACGAGTGAAAAGTTGTTTAACCGCAGACGCCATCTGAAAGTAAAGTGAGTTAGATTCCACCGTCCCAGATTATACAGCTCATACGGTTTTTGTTCATCACTATCCAGTGCAGCACGGCATTCATCAGTGAAGAAGTAAAAATGATTCTTCATGTATTTCTGCAGATGTTTCTTAGTTAAGGAAGGCTGAAGTTCACCTTCATGCAGAAGTGCATGTTTCCACCAGCAGCTTCAGATACCTGCTGCTTTTTACCAGCTGATCTCTAAACACGAAGCATTCACCTGATGGAGACTTTATTTGATCCGATTCATCTGAAAGATCGTGTTTACTCACTAAATCAGGCAAATTAGTTCTTTAACAGTCAATGATCATTTTTGGAAAATGTCTTCAGCGGTTTGTGACCCGGCAGCAGCCGTCGTGCAGGGTGATATACACTCACCGGCCACTTTATTAGGTACACCTTGCTAGTACCGGGATGGACCCCTTTTGCCTTCAGAACTGCCTTAAAGGTGCCATGACATCAAATTTCACTTTTCTGGGGTTTTGGGTGTATAATATGATCTGTTGTGCACTGATGAGGCCATGTGAATGTCCAGAGTGAGAATCAAAGTTCCTGTTTATGGTCTGTCAGCTTTGTCTCTCTGCTCAGAAACAGTTGAATCAGACAGCAGCTTATCATTCTACGTAGTTCTATCATTCTACGTAGTTCTATCATTCTACGTAGTTCTATCATTCTACGTAATTTAATTGCTCCAATAAGAGCACACTATCAAGTAAACAGCGCCCCCCCCCCCTCCTAACGGCTTATGCACCGTCGCTCCCCCCTCCCCTCCCTGTCTGATTCAGCTGCTTGTATGGAGCTAGTAGTAACTTCTGTGCAGTCAGGTCTGGGTTTTCAAACAAATGGATTTAAAAGCAAACTTCTGCAGCAACACTGAGGGAGGGGGCCACAACCTTGTCATTACCTGTAAGTTTATTTATTTTCTAAATACTGTCTTGTCTGATAAACGTAGCTCACACTGTCTGAAGTGCCCATGTTGCTAGCAGTTAGCCTTTAGCAAACTCCGACCGCAGCTTGACCTAGATTCTCCAAATAAGGTCATAGCCAAATAAGGTGTAGCCAATCAAAATGAAGTCAACGTGGTCTCCGGGTAAAGCTCCATATCATCACCGGACCCAACTGTATTACTGAGGAAGTGAGGTCTGGCGTTTCAAAACAATACTCTGCTGTAAAAAATGCCGTTTTTTTCTTTGGAGTATCTACATATAAAGTAATGCCAACAACATAAACTAGTTTTTAACTGTTATGTCATCACTCCTTTAATCCTTCGTGGCATAGATTCAACAAGGTACTGGAAACATTCCTCAGACATGACATCATCACGCAGTTGCTGCAGATTTGTCGGCTGCACATCCATGATGAGAACTTCCCGTTCCACCACATCCCAGAGCTGCTCTGTTGGATTGAGATCTGGTGACTGTGGAGGCCATTTGAGTACAATGAACTCATTGTCATGTTCAGAAAACCAGTCTGAGATGATTCCTGCTTTATGACATGGCGCGTTAGCGCAGCATGTCATAAAGCAGCATCAGAGGATGCTACACTGTGGTCATAAAGGGATGGACATGGTCAGCAACAATACTCAGGTACTGTAGGCTGTGGTGGTTAAACCGCCATGTTGGTACTAAGGAGCCCAGAGTTTGCCGAAAAATCTTTCACACACCATTATACCACCACCACCAACCTGAGCCGTTGATGCAAGGCAGGATGGATCCATGTTTTCAAGTTGTTGACATCAAATTTTGAGCCTACCATCCGAATTTCGTAGCAGAAGTCATCAGACAAGACAACATTGGTCCATGTACCTGGCGGCCATTAATTTTTCGTTTTGATATCAAACTGAGAACTGAAAACTCTCGTTAGTTTGTTGTCTTCTTGCAAATGTTTCCTCTGGATCGCAGACAAACACGAAGATGGACGGAACATCGGCTGGGGACGACGGGTTGTCACCTGTTTACCTGGGGGGGAGACATAAGCATTCGTCCAATGTGGACAGAAAGAGGAGCGGTGTCGACGAGAGAATCGGTGCGGTCAGACCATTCTTTGTAAACCCTGGAGATGGTTGTGCAGTAAATCCCAGTAGATCAGCAGTTTCTGAAATACTCAGATCAGCCTGTCTGGCACCAACAACCATGCCACGTTCAGAGTCACCTAGATCGCGTTTCTCCCTCATTCTGATGCTGGTTTGAGCTGCAGCAGATCGTCTTCACCGTGTCTACATGCCTAAATGCATTGAGTTGCTGCCATGTGATTGGCTGATTAGAAATTTGCGTTAACGAGCAGTTGGACAGGTGTACCTAATAAAGTGGCCGGTGTGTGTTCGTCCATCATCATAACACAGGTGGGTGGTATTACGGATGGGAGCTCAGCTTCATTCTGCTGCTCCTCTGATGCCTGAAAGCTGAGGTGGAGGCTGAAACTCCTGCTACCATGTTTCATCTCCTCCTGTTGAGGAAAGAAACAGTTGAAACTTTCTCCTCCTCTTTCCTCCCCGACATCATCAGCGTTTCCTCTGCGACTCCTCGGGGATTTGGGATCTTATTCCGAGCATTAGTTGGGTTTCGGAAGGCTCAATCTGCTCCCATGTGTAAACAACTCTGTTGGCATGGCAACTCATAATAACAGATGCTAAAACGTGCGGATTACAAGCAGAAAGCAGCACAGCTTTCAAACCAGCAGGACAGGCTTTTTCTGTAATCAGGAAAAAGAGCTGCTGCAACGTGTTGCTGTTGCTTTACGCTGCTTTCTAGAACATTTCCTCAGTTTTAAAGGCACTGCTGCCAACGTTTGTCTAAGCTTCACTTTCTGACCTTTTTATGAACATTAAAAAATACTGACGAAATACTGTTTCCTTTTAGAGGGCAAGATTAGTCTTAATGATAAAATTATTTACTGATCGTTTTCCACCTGTGGAGGTGAGTGACCGTCCATCTCCTCTATGGTCATGGTGTTATTCTCCTCTTCCTTCTCCTCAGCCCTCCATGTTTCATTGTTACTAAGCAGCTTAAGGTCTCCCACATCATCCTTCCTTTGTGACTGCGCCGTTGCCTTTTGATAGAGTGCTTATACATGTATTATTCATTTGATTGACTCCCTTTAATCGCCTCACAAGTGGGAGAAATTAATCATTTCAGAAATGCTGTCATTTGCTGTTCTGGGAGTTCTGGTTACGCCGTTTGGGGAGTATGACGTCAGCCAGTGGAGCCAGTTTGAAAGGGGAGTCAAAAAAAAAAAAACTCTGAAAGCAACACACATAAAAAAAAAAAAAAAAAAAAAAATCAATGAGACTGGATATTCAGGACCAGTCTGTGGTTTTTATGGTTGCCCATAAAAACCAGACTGGGAAAGTATATATGGCATGAGATGATTTCTGTGGGGGTGAAATAGGATTAAGCCCGGTGTAAGACGGAGTCTGGCCTTTTCCCGCTCTGTCTCCACGCGTCCCCCCCACCTCACCACCATTAAACTCTATAGGAAGAGAAACCTAATTACATGGCTGAAAGTGGCAATAGTGAGCACTATTTAAAGCATCCAATTAAAGTTTGCAGTTGCATTTTGGCCAGGGATTATTTGTGGAGGTGGAATTTGATCTGCCGCGCAGAGATGGCCGTACGTTGGCTGGAGAGTGGTCGATGGGAGGGACGTTGCAGCAGTTCCAGTAATTGGATCCTAAATTAATGGACACTTGCATGAAAGAAGGAAAGAAATACAGCTAGAGAGATTATACAGTGATGGAAGGAGGAAGAAGTCGCCATGCAAGTCCATATCTCACTATTAGAATTGATTTATATCCTCTAAAGCAGTGGTTCCCAAACTTTTTCTGCAGGCTTCCTTGATATTGGCAATTATAATGTCAAGCCCCCCACCCCACCCCCTCCATCCCACCACTGTTACCACATGCACCTAAACATTTACCATGAGATGCATGAAAAAAGATATACTGCATTTAGGGAGGCAATGCCTTTTGTTGAGTCATCATTTGTTCTATAAGTGCTTTAACAGATATTCCCCATTTTTTGTTAGAAGTGTGAAAACTACTTTTTAGCAAAAAAATAAAATTGACGTAGTATCCGGTTACGTTTTAGGGGGAAAAGTGATGCCAGCTGGGTGCAAAGACGGGGCTGCTTCAACTAAACATGCTTATTTCTGATGTAAACATGTTTATTTCTGCTGTAAACATGTTTATATCTGCTGAAACATGTTTATTTCTGCTGTAAACGTGTTTATATCTGCTGAAACATGTTTACAGCAGATATAAACATGTTTATATCTGCTGTAAACATGTTTATATCTGCTTAAAACATTCATTTTTGCTGTAAACATATTTATTTTTGCTGAAAACATGTTTATAACTGTTGTTAACATGTTTATAACTGCTGTTCACATGTTTATTTCTGCTGTAAACATGTTAATTTCTGCTGTGAAGTCAGCCTTTATAACATGGGACTGTATGGGGATTTGCTCTGTTTTGGAGCCCCTAGTGGATCAAGGGAGGATTACAATTTTTGGTCAAACCGGAAGTAGCCTCACTGTTCTCCAGTGGGGTTTGCCACTCCAGTGGGGTTTGTGACATAGCCCTCAGCCCCCCTGAGGGGGCTGGCCCCCAGTTTGGGAACCTCTGCTCCAAAACTTTGTTTTTATCGCACATGCTGAACTGTTGCTGCAGGACAAGCTTTGTTTGACTCGTGTTTGCTGCTGCTTCAGTTAGTGACCATAAAACGTGCTGGACGGATGGAGAAAGAAGATTTTTGCTTTTGTTCCTTGCAAATAAAACTAAAACAGGCGTAAAGTTCAGTCTAATGATGTCTTGCATTATAAATGTGCACATTAAAGCCGTGCAGTGCAAGCACAGCAGGGTGGAGTTCAATTTCAAGGAAAATCAGTGTTTTTCAACTCCAGCCTGATTTTCTCCTCCGTTCAACTTCTACATTATTAACAGGGTTAAAGTTTGGGGCCCAGTTCAGGTGCTGATTTCTGCAGCTGCAACATAATCCAGCTGCTGGTTTTTGTTTGTTTTTATGCACTTCTTTTTTTCCAAACGTCTCAGAAAGTTGGGGGCAGGATTCCCGCAGCGTTTAGCGATGAGATCCCCTGGGATGTGAGCTGCTGCAGGAAGATAGCGGTGCAGACATTAATAAAAAGAGAGCTCTGAAGCAGAGTGGAGTCATGTTATAGTCAGAAAGATTAAAAACATGGAGCCATACTTGCACATTTCCAAACAGAATGATGTACCACGCTGACTGAAGCTTTTACAGACTGCTTCTGAGGATAATTATGAACCCTTCTGCTGTAAGTTTCACCTGATCCCAGATCTCTAGATTGTAGCCCACACTGGGCCTGGTGTTTGTCTATGGTTACATCTACTAGCTGAAGAAACGATTATATGTTTTTACTGTTGTGGCATCAAAGATATAAACCAGGAATCTGGTCCTGGAAGTCTGCAGTGCTGCAGGTTTTAGATGTTCCCTGCTCCCACACTGATCTAGATTTATGGCTCATTTACAGACGGGTGCAGAACTTCAGTGTGCTGGAGCAGGAAAACGTCTTAAACTGAGTCCAGTAAAAGGTTTATTCATTCAACAGTAGTATCAGATCAGCCGATACGCTCAGCCCAGGTATTGGTATCGGATTGGATCGGTAACAACTGGATTGATGCATCTCTGGTATCTGATATCTGGCAGCCAGATGTCCAAAATGAACTCCTCTGGCTGAGTTTAGGAGATTTGGGGATCTTTGCTATCGCAGCAGAATATAGTTGTATCTCAGAATATGAGACATAAAACCTCACAGTTGTCTGCATATATCGGTATCGGTTGATATCGGATTATGAGAGTTGAACAATATCGGATGTCTGTAAAAGAAACATTGAGCATCCCGAGCTTTGTTTAAATCGTACATATATCAGGTCTTTCTTGTCTGAGGAAGGAGTGTGTGGATGTGGCAGGAGAAGGTATTTGTAATGGTGGAACGGTGAAGCAGTGAGTTCTCCACATCCTGCTTGCCGAGCCGCTGCAGGTGACGGCGGTCTGAAATGGTTCACCTCTCTATTAAAAGGCAGAGACGCTGGGGTGTGAGGTGATTACCGCCGTGTGGAGTGTGATGATTATCCCCGCCTCTGACCTGGCAGCTCAGATCCTTCACCCGACCTGAAGAGGCTGCATGTCAACCGGTGATGCTGCACCTGTTGATGGGGGGGGGGGGCTGTCGACATGAGGCTTGATGGGACGCATGTCGTCCTGAGACCTCGGGGTGAAGCGGTGGTGATGGGCGTTTGGAGATGAATGCAGCAGCGTGGGTCGTCCTGACAGCTCGGGTCATTGTTTGTCATTGCAATGAGCTCCTGGCTTGGGGGGGGGTGCAGGGATTAGGCTGACACAGCAGCACGTTCACATCTCCCATCACAGAAAAACACCCACTTCAGGGCCACATATTCAAATCGATGACATCAGCTTTCCGTTAATCCTTCCACAGCTCTGCCCTCCCTGCTTCTCCTCCCACTGATGTTCACTGTGATGCTCAGAAATCTCTCTCTCCCTCCTGTCACTTCTTCCATATATTTTTGGGGATCTAACCAGGTTAAAGGTGGTTTTTGTTAACACTTTCTCAGCTGCTGTCTTTAAGAAGTCTCCTCCACGGCTTGGAATCGTCGTTAGGGTCTTCTTCTTCTTCTCGTCTCCACCACCTGCAAACATGACGGCTTTCATCCTCGAAGAAGCCGAGATTCCAAACAATTCAAAAGGAGTTCTTTCTTCCTGGTTTGAGGAGGAAGACGAGGCACTGGCAGGATTTACTGGCGTCTAACAGACTCAAGCAGCGATACAGGAGCTTGCTGTGATTCACATCTCAATGAGAACAGATTTGACGATGGCATCCCTGTGCAGGGGTAGGTGCTTTACACATGTTGCATTTACCGTTGCTGCATCGTATACGGCATATATGGGAGAGCGTGTTGCACAAGTCATGGACTCGATACTCAGAAAACCTTCATCTAGACCCTTTTTCCAAGACGAGCTAATGTGGTGAATCTATTCTTTGATGATTTCTGGAATGTTTGGTTTCCATTTCCTGCTGTCTCTGTTGGTTTGGCTCAAACAGCAGACCAAAACACCGTGATGGGGAATTTATTATCACAGCAGACAAAACCGAATCCTCAAAACTGACAGTTAATTAACAATGCTGGAAAAAAACTACCAAAAAGTTAGATGCTCTGCAAAATTTTGCCATTTTATAAACATAAGCAACTTGTCAGATGTTGAAACTGAGATATTTCTCATTTGATGGAAACAAATGGCTGGAAAAGTGATTGGCACAAATGAAAACACCTGGAGAAACGTTTGACGGCTCATCAGGTCAACTGGCAACAGGTCAGTAACATGACTGGCTTTAAAAGGAGCGTTTCAGCGTAAAGATGGACGGAGGTCCACCAATCTGACACAAACTGGGTCTAAAAAAAGCACTTTGAATTGTTCTGTACATGAAATGTGCTATACAAATAAACTTGCCTTGCCTAAAAAATGTGAGACTGGTTCAGAAAAATGTTGCTTGATGTGAAATAGTGAAGACTTTGAAGATCCCACCACCTAATTTATAATGTTTAAAGATTCAGAGAATTAGGGAGGAATCTCTGTGCGTACGGAGCAGTAGGCCAAAACACATTCAATATGTCAGATTTTTTTTTATCTCAACCCGTTAAAGGTGGTAACAAGTTTAATTCCTCCCTGCCAGTAGGTAGTGCACTGACACTCCCTTACTCTGTTAGCATTAGCAACGTTACAGGAGCGGCTAGATAGATATAAATGACTCATTCTGAGAAAATAAACACGTAACAGTCATTCTAGTGCAGCAATTACACATCAAATGAAACACAGTTTTGAATTATATATTGTATTTTTCTGCCATTGACCTTTGATTTTTTTTTTTTTACACACTGTACCTTTAAGATTAGATAAAATTTCTGCCATATTTTCAGGGTTAGGCTTCACATTACTAGTTTTATCTTAAATCTTAAGGTTCATGAATCTTCCTTCAGTCTTAAACTCATGTTGATGCCAGATTTGCTCCAGAAACTGTCCAGCGTGCTGTAAAACTGACAGTTTAGCTGCTTCGGTGCATTTTCAACCCGTCCACGGAGGAATCTTCACATTCTGACTCCAGCCTGCTCTAATAAGATGTCGTCTGGCAGCGTGTTGAGTTTCTGCTCCAGCTTGAGACGCTCGTGTGATTTAATTGAGCTTGTGTCACTTCCTCTTTTTTTATGCTTTGCACTGCGGCAGGATTTTAGTGCTCTTTTGGATTTATGGGCAATATAAATTCAGTTTAGAAAATACTTGGACTATTATTGCTGTGTTTGTCATGGAGAGAGAAAAGGCCACTTTGAGCTGACTGGAGATAAACGGCTGCACAAAGAATACGATGCTAAATGTTTGGAAAGTAAAACATCAGCAGGCTTATCTCTTTAAGCAAACATTTAAATAGATTACTTCTTAAAAGGATTATCTTAATCCATCTACCTTTCCTTTTGTTTATCAGACATCTAGTTGGATGCTGTCATCGATAGCTGTGGTTGTGTTGCAGGAAGTTCACCTGCACCTCCATGAGGGCAGAACTATTAATGGGATCTGGGGTGAGTCCAGCAGGGGGCTAGCAGGCAGGCGAGCGTGGTTCAGAGTCTGGGACTCTCATCTATTCCACATTACTGGCTGTCAATACGCAACACAATCATTCTCACTGAACTCAGATGAACCCAGAAATCTAATTTAGTGGGCTTTCACACAAAGAAACACATCACACACAGCAGATTCAGTGTTCTGTAGCTAAACATTCAGTATGATGATCTAAGTTTCATCTCCAGCTCAGTGGAAGCAGCTG
The DNA here is from genome assembly GCA_023101725.1 of Atherinomorus stipes. Lineage (NCBI taxonomy): Eukaryota > Metazoa > Chordata > Actinopteri > Atheriniformes > Atherinidae > Atherinomorus > Atherinomorus stipes. Next base: position 45,902 of record JALJCO010013489.1, on the reverse strand, counting down.
CATCTTCTGCACTTTATTTAAATGATGTAATTAGACTTTATTAATTTCCTGCGCTACTTCATCAGTAAAAACAGTGAGACAGCAAATCGCTATATTTGCTGTCTGAAGGCAAACTGCAGTGAAAGCATGTTTCTGCGTTGCCGAGGTCGCAGCCCTCCAGCCGGCTGTCTACCCACCGAGGGCAGGCAGCCGCTGAATGGGAAGCTAATCCATCCCTCTAATGCAGGAGCATTACAGCTACCCGTCACTTCCTAATTGGCTAATGGCAAGATTAGAATTGCTACAATAGGCCGTGCTGACATCGTCCTGGCGAGTCGTTAAAAGTAGTTCTGGTGTGTGAAAGGAAAGGACCCGCCTCGCGCATCCGGCCTGAAGCTATTGTCCACAAAAGCGGGCTGTTGTAACAGCACATAAAGGCCGGGTGTGTCCTGCTGGAGCCTGTAAGCCCCATAATCCACCTCCAGCCCGGACCTCTGGCCCCCGCACGTCCAACGCACCTGAACCTGGTTCTGGTTTAACTTCAGAACCAGCAAAATACACACAGACCTCTGGCCCCCGCACGTCCAACGCACCTGAACCTGGTTCTGGTTTAACTTTAGAACCAGCAAAATACACACAGACCTCTGGCCCCCGCACATCCAACAAACCTGAACCTGGTTCTGGTTTAACTTTAGAAACGGCAAAATACACACAGACCTCTGGCCCCCGCACGTCCAACAAACCTGAACCTGGTTCTGGTTTAACTTCAGAACCAGCAAAATACACACAGACCTCTGGCCCCCGCACGTCCAACGCACCTGAACCTGGTTCTGGTTTAACTTCAGAACCAGCAAAATACACACAGACCTCTGGCCCCCGCACGTCCAACAAACCTGAACCTGGTTCTGGTTTAACTTCAGAACCAGCAAAATACACACAGACCTCTGGCCCCCGCACGTCCAACAAACCTGAACCTGGTTCTGGTTTAACTTTAGAAACGGCAAAATATACATGTGAGATAAACTCCAGCAGATACAGGGTACAGATACAGTATACTTTGGTACATACTACACTACAGTATACTGTGGTCCATCTGAGAAAGTATACTGTGGTGTACAGGGAGTGCAGAATTATTAGGCAAATGAGTATTTTGACCACATCATCCTCTTTATGCATGTTGTCTTTCTCCAAGCTGTATAGGCCCAAAGCTACTACCAATTTAGCATCAGGTGATGTGCATCTCTGTAATGAGAAGGGCTGTGGTCAACAACATGCATAAAGAGGATGATGTGGTCAAAATACTCAATATCACATTTTAACAGCAATATTGGAAGATAATATCAGGCATCCCTAGTTGAAATGAAAAGTAGCAGCATCAGCAAATATTCAGTAGTTTTGAGTCACTGCGCACACAAACTGTCCAAACATCTCCAAAAAAGCACGAATGTGATTCTTTTGTTTCCACACGAGTGATTCATCCATCAGTCCTGACAAAGTCCACTTCTCTCTTACTAAAAGCAGCATTTCTAAGAAACGGTGGCTGTCAAGGCAACCAGCACTTTTCATTTCAGTCAGTATTATATCAGAGCTGTTTTAGTCTGACTGCCTCAACCGTCCGGACGGAGCGGCTTTAGAGGGATGAGGCGCATTTATTCCTCACACTGTCTGCTGTTTTCTATTTTCTCCATAAAAATGCCAAACACTTACCTTTAAGCCCATGAAAAGCACTTCCATCATATCTCTGCTCAGCCATGCATTACCTGCCTTTTATGCTTCTCCCTGCATTCAGGAAGATTTTTGCTGTTTATTCAGCAAATTTAAATCTGGTTAAGACAAAAGTTTCTGTCACACCTCTTAAGCCCCGTTTCCACCAGCGGGTCTGGGTCGGGTCGGGCCGGATCGGTCCACGTTTTTTTGCGTCTCCACAGATAAAAACTGGGACGGGTACCCTTATATCCGACCCGACCCGGACCACTTTTTTGGCACCCTTCGGTAGGGGTACTGATCTAACCGATCCGGACCAAAGAGGTGGAGCTAATGCACAGCAATCAGCTGATTCATTGAAAAATCCACCACTTCCCGCGTGACCCAGCGTAAAAACAAAGCCGGGGTGACTCCTTTCTGTTTCTGTCACGTGTGGCGCCGGTGTTTTTGGTTAAACGGCGTTACACGGCGATGATGTCACACAATCACGTAGCAGCGCTGTCCAGAAATTTTCCGCCTCCAGAATAAAGGTACAGGTTGCTGTGGGGACACAGCGTGAAATCAACACATCCGTACCCAAACCCACCCGATCCGGCCTGGCCCGGCCCGACCTGACCCAGACCCGCGGGTGGAAACGGGGCTATAGTTTCATGTAGTTTTTTCCACTTCACTATGCAGCTGTTTGGAAAGGATTTGTCTGAATGCTTGTGGTATAATCTTTTTCTCGGGCTCAGTGCAAACGCTTTGCACAATGTGTGTGTGTGTGGTGCTTGAGGATATTCTCTGGTTGTAAATCCTTTGTTTCAAACGGAGGCCAATCTGTTTGCTTTCCAGAGATTGCGCGAGGAGTGATTTTAGTTTGCAGTGTGCAGCTGTGAGGCCGGACACGGAGGTCACACGTTTAATCTGGTGTGTTTTATTAACACGGAGATGGCTCTGAGCCACGATGCCTTCTGTAGGAGCAGCAGTCCCGGTGGGAAGCTGCTACAGGTGTTAGCTGTGACGGGTGGAGAACAGGCTGGAGAGCAGCTGCATGGCTGCAGGCTGGAGCGTCGCCGCCCACGTTACAACCTAAATACTTTTCATTCACACGTACTCTCGATTAGACGCCTTTGTTGTTGTTGAGCTGCTCTTCTGTACAATTTTGCATCCAGATTTCGAACCGTGACTGGTAAGCTGCCAAAGACGGGACAGATATGGTAGCTTTTCATTCCCAGTCTGTTTCTGTTGCTCTGCAGACTTCCACTAGCCCTGCAGAATAAAAGTGGATTCTTACCTTTCATTAGCAGTGATGTGAGTGCTGTTGGTGCATGAATTAATCATAGCTTATCCTGTCGTGTTTTATCTGCTGCAGCGTCTCTGAACTATACTGTGCATAATCAAGCTATAGTATGCTTTAATTATAAAGCACAGCACAAGTTCAAATCATCTTCATTCATCTCTTCACCTCTATTGTTGTGCTTTTCCTTACTTCTCCTTTCCAGCGGGTTTGCTGATTACTCCAAGCCCGTGTTGTATCAACTCATTACTGACACTTGGTACATGTAATCTTCTTTTGTTTTAGTCTTTATCAAAGGTTTTCACAGTTTTTCTCATTTAGCTTTTGAACTTTGAACTTTTTCCATTTTGTTTTTTTTATTTTTCACCACCTTGATGCTGTTTTCATGCTCCCTGCCTCCCTGTCCATGACCTTTCACCTGCAATAAGGACTCTTTCAGGCTTAATCTTCCTCCAGTCTCCTGCTCGTGGATCATCCATCTGTGAACTTAGCACAAATGAAAAAGTTTGATCTTTTCTGCTGCAAACTGCTATTGATAAATTGGTTTTCTTGAATTTAATAATAAATGTTAATGACACAAGGGCAAGAATGCTGTGTGGCTTCATAGAATATTTATCAGGGTCACATAGTCATTAGGGATGTTTGATGTTGGCTTTTTTACCGATATCTGATATACCGATATTGTCCAACTTTTAATTTCCAATATCAACCGATACCGATCTGTGCAGACAACTGTGAGGTTGAATCTCTCATATTCTGAGAAATACAACTATTTTCTGCTCTGAGATCCCAAAATAAGCTTAACTCAGCCAGGAGTTAATTTTGGAAACCTGGCTGCTTAACCGTGTTTTGTAAGTCAGCGTTTGCGGCTGCAAGCGTTTCTACCTGTTGATAGCTAAACTCCAGCGACTCCCGGAGATTCTGGAACTCTTTGTGAAGAGCCTCCAGCAGGTTCAAACGGCCGTCTAAGCTGTTTACCTTCTTCTCTATAGAGAGAAGGATATCCACCGAGTTTTCTTGTGGAGACGCCGCACCGGAGGAGTCTACTACCCGAGCTCTCTTGTTTTCCGGGGTGGATGGTGGATGAATTAACCGGCTGTCAGGGGAAAACAAAAAGATGAGAGAGGCAGTTATCGACCTTCAGGCTCGAAGCATGAGAGACAACCTGGTATTCTCAGTCATCCCAGAACAGACAGATGAGAACCCCGAGGAAACGGTAAAAGCCTTCATTCATAAAGAGCTGAAACTCCCTGCTGATTTAGCCAGCAGTATCGGCTTTCACCGTGTACATCGCATAGGAGGCAAAAGAACGGATTCACGCAGACCCAGACCGATTGTGGCCAAGTTTGTTCACTTCAAACAAAAAAGAGCAAGTAAAGAGACAGGGCCGCGAGCTAAAAGGGACCGATTTTGGGGTAAACGACCAATACCCGAAAGAAATCCTGGACCGGCGTAAAGTTCTGTTCCCCATCAGGAAGAAAGCCATGTCGGAGGGCTCTCGGGCTGCTATCGCGGTTGACAAATTATTTATTAACGGACATCTTTACCGGGACCCAAACATCACCCCGTGGCTCTTCTGATGTCAGGTACAGTTCAATCCCATATCCTTCTAACTGTGATTATATGAATTATTATCTGTTATGATCATAATTGCTAATTTCACTACCGTTTCGACCTCACCGTTCACAACACGATGCACTTTTTAAACCTCTGGTTTGTTGTTACATTTTTCTTTTTTTCACCTTTTATTACTTTCCTCCCTTCCTCCTTTTTCCTTCACTATCACACACTGAACGGTCATTTCATCCGCGACTTTATAAACATTAATAACCCCGAGGGCAGAAGGTCCAGTTCACGCAGCGCGAGGCACATAAGCAGGCGCGCGCACATACGGTGAGATACGCACAGGTAGGCACGCGCGCGCACATGGCGAGATACACACAGGCAGGCACGCGCGCACACACGGCGAGATGCACACGGGCAGCAACTGCGCACACACGACGAGATACGCACAGGCAGGCACGCGCGCACACACGGCGAGACACGCACAGGCAGGCACGCGCGCATACACGGCGAGATACACACGGGCAGACACGCGCACACAGACTGCAGGACGAAACGGCGCGTGCACACTCGGACAAAGGCGATCATCCATCTGGCAACTCAGTACTTAGACGGGACTGCAGAGATACGCATACAGACGCACGGCTTTATTGATATGTATGTGACACTCATTTCAGCGTTGGTTGAATGAAAATAGTCACCTGGAATGTGCACGGAGCTGGCACAGGGGATAAGAGATTAAAAATTTTCAATCGGCTTAAAGACCTCCAGGCAGACATTGTTTTACTGCAGGAAACACATTTACCAAATCCCTCAGCAGAGCTCCTTAAGACAAGACAATTTCCACACGTGTATTTAGCTGGTTATAATTCTAGACAAAGAGGTGTAGCTATTCTGGTTAATAGCAGGTTAAAATTTGAAATGGATGACATAATCAGAGATCCACAAGGCAGATTTATAATAGTCACATTAAATGTTCAGAATCTTAAGGTATGTATTGCGAATTTATATGGACCGAACATCGATGACCCATTATTCTTTGACTCATTTTTCTCTGCTTTGCATAAGTACTCAGATAGAGCAATAATACTGGGCGGAGACTTCAACATGGTGTGTGATCCAGAAATAGACAGGCTTAGTCCAGCAGGAAACAGTAAAAGATGGCAGTCATTAGAAATTGTTAAACAGTACATGAAGGACTTTGGCCTCTGTGATGCGTGGCGATCACTCAACCCCACCACGAGACAATATACCTTCTATTCTGCGGTCCACCACTCCTATTCTAGATTAGATTACTTTTTAATCAGCAGCTCACTGATGAGTGAAATCTCAGAAATAGAAATCCACCCAATAACCATCAGTGATCACGCACCAGTATCAGTAGCTCTGAGAAATAAAACTGTTAAACCAACAACAAGGAGTTGGAGATTCAACACCTCATTACTGAAAGATCCTGAGTTTACCAGCTATTTCAAAAGAGAATGGTCCATTTATCTAGAGAACAACGACTTACCAGAAACCCCAGCATGTGTCCTTTGGGAAGCAGGTAAAGCAGTAATGCGAGGAAAAATAATTTCCTTCTCTTCTCATAAGAAAAAAAAGGAAGCTGCAAGAACCTCAGAATTAGAAATCAAAATTAAATCACTAGAAGAAGCCTATCAGGTCAACCCGGAGGAACACATGCTGAATGATATAAGGAAACTCAAGCTTGAGTTAAACAAAATAATAGACCAAAAAACGCAATTCCTGGTTCAAAGACTTCGTTTAGAAAACTTCGATCACAGTAACAAGTCTGGAAAGCTTCTAGCTAATCAGTTAAAAATAAACAAGGAAAAAGCGACAATCTCCTCAATTAAAGACTCAGAAGGAAGTATCAGCCATGATCCTGACCAGATAAATAATATCTTTAGAAATTTCTACAGAACACTATATGAATCCCAAATAAACCCCACAGATGAGAATATTAATCAATTTCTCAATAATCTAATTCTCCCAAAACTACAACAGGAAAATATGACGGCTTTAGATTCACCCCTCTCAATAAATGAATTACATGACGCTCTGCAACATATGCCCAATAATAAAGCCCCAGGCCCAGATGGATATCCGGTCGAATTTTACAAAGAGTTCTGGACAATTCTGGCTCCCACTTTTTATAAAATGATACTAGAAATAAAAGAGAAACAGAAAATACCACCAAATATGAATTCAGCAAATATCACCGTATTATTAAAACCAGGTAAAGACCCGACACTTCCAGCTAGTTATCGGCCAATCTCATTAATAAATGTAGATCTTAAGATAATCAGCAAAGCACTCGCTAAAAGGATAGAAAAAATAACTCCTCTGATAATACATCCTGATCAAACTGGTTTTATTAAAGGTCGACATTCTTCTACTAACACACGCAGGCTGATTAACCTAATAGACTATGCTACCATTCATAATCTGGAATCCACTATCATCTCGTTAGATGCAGAAAAAGCCTTCGATCGTGTTAACTGGAAATTCCTGTTTGCAACATTAAATAAATTTGGTTTTGGTCCTTATTTCATAGACTGGATAAAAATACTTTATAACAACCCTAATGCATGTGTGAGGACCAATGACCAAACTTCTCCAAGTTTCTGTTTACAGCGAGGCACCAGGCAGGGCTGCCCGCTCTCCCCTTCACTTTTTGCCATTTTCATTGAACCACTAGCAGCCGCTATAAGACAGGACAGAGATATTAAAGGGATCCCCGGCAAAAATCTAGAACATAAAATAAGTCTCTACGCAGACGACGTACTGCTTTTCCTCCAGAACTCATCAACATCTCTCTCCCAGACAATCACATTGATCAATAAATTTTCAATGATATCTGAGTACTCTATTAACTGGACCAAGACTACAGCTTTATCTGTTAATTGTACTTTACAAAATATCCCTAACACCACAATACAGTCTGGTAATATCAGATATTTAGGAATAAATATTTCTCCACAACTTTCAGAGTTAATAAAGTTAAATTATGTCCAGCTATTAAAGTCAATAGAGGAAGATCTCACGCGATGGAAGCACTTACCCATATCACTCATGGGAGAGTTGCTACCATCAAAATGATGGTTCTACCGAAAATTAACTACTTGTTCTCAATGATACCCACCAAACCTTCCTCCAGTTGGTTTAAGTCACTGGACTCTCACATTTCCAAATTTCTTTGGAAAAACAAGCCATCACGTATCAGTTTAAAAACCTTACAACAGGTAAAAGACCGGGGAGGGTTAGACTCACCCAATTTCAATTATTATTTCCTAGCAAATAAGCTACAATTTATTTCCAAATGGCTGAAACCTACCCATCTAGATGAACCGTGGCTAGACACAGAACAAGCATTATGTGAGGATCTGGATGTCTCTGATTTGCCGTTCATCAGTTCAGCAGTCAGATCTCATAAATGCTTTAAAAGTATCAACATCTGCTCTACTCTGAAAGCATGGTGGGAATTCCTGAAATTAACCGAGTCTTCTATTATTCCATGTAAACTCACACCCATCTGGAATAACCTGGATATTTTACAAAACAAGAAAATGATTAATTTTGTGCATTGGAAGGATAAAGGAGTAAAACAATTACAACATATCATTGAAAATGGAAAATTCCTGTCATTTAATACACTTACCTTACAATACGGGATCAATAGTACTAAATTCTTAGAATACCATCAACTTAAATCTATATTAAGCAAAAAATATACCTCTAACCAACTGATCTTGCAGACTCCGGTCAGGGTAGCAGAATTCCTGAATCTCTCTATCCCCAAACTACTGTCGAAAATATATAGATTATTATTAAAACTGGATGATTCAATTTCCCTTCCAACTTCGAAGTGGGAGGCTGACTTGTCCAGAACCCTTAACCAAAACACATGGACACAGATATGTTTAAACACGTTCCTAATGACTAAAAACTCAAATATACAGTTGATACAATTCAAGGTTTTACACAGAGTACATTACACAGGACAGAGGATGTTCAAGATGGGTCTGTCACCTTCAAATATTTGTTTGCACTGCAATGAGAATACAATAGACAATTATCTTCACGCCTTGTGGTCTTGTCCACCTGTCCAGAGGTTTTGGCTTCAGGTATGCGATGACCTGTCAGCGTGGCTCAGGTGTAACTTCCCTGCAAGCCCCACACTGTGTTTACTGGGGGACTTGGATGAGATCAATACGGTAACCAATTATGCACATATGATACTTACTGTATTATGTATTGCAAAGAAAACTATCTTGGTAAACTGGAAATCCAAAAATAATCTGAGCATTAGCCAGTTTAGGAATCTCTTAGTAGACCATATCAGTATTGAGATGATGTCTGCCTCCTCTAAGAACCAGTTAGATGAATTCCACTCCCTCTGGTCCCCTGTGATTAGCTCCATCACTTAACGTTGGTGTAGGAGAGCGGCCTCGGCGATGTGGGGGTTGGGTGCCGGCGAGTGCTTGATGGCTATGGATCCCTGGCGGTTGACTTGGGGGGGGGTCTGGGCTGCCTCGCCGCTGGGGCGGGGCTGTATCCAGCCCGATGGGGGGCATGAGGGTCAGCGGTTGGGGCTGCTCTGCGGCGGTGGGCGGGTCGCTGGTGGGGCCCTGGCCGGTGGCTGTCGGCTGGCGCCGGGTGGCCGGGGTCGTCCCGGGGGCGGGGGGGGCGGGGGGGCCCTGGGCCCCGGTGCTCCGGGGTGGCCCCTGCCTCCGGGGCCGGGGGACCCGGCTTGGCGCTGGGGGGGGGGCGGGCCGGCGGGGCGTGCCTCCTCTGGATTTGGCCGGTCCTCACGACCTGGTGACGTCTGGTCACTGCGCCGGGGCGCCTCTGCTGTGTGCGTGCGGGTGTGTGTGCTGGTGGGGGGTGTGTGTGTGGTGGGGCTGGGGGGTGTATCGTTGTCGTGTCTGTGTCGGGATGTGGGCATCCGGGATGTTGGTGTCGCGGGAGCGGCCGTGTGGGGGGGTGTGGATTTCCCCTGTGCTTGTCCTGCGTGTGGGGCTCTGGGGGTCGCGGACGGAGCTGCGCTTTCCGCCGGGGTGCTTGGTTTTCGGCGGACCCGTGGCCATGTCGTGTCGTGTCGATGTTGGGGTGTCTGGCGTGGCTGTCGGGGTGTGGGGTTTTGTCCATATCGTTCAGCTCTAGTGTGTGGAGGTGGGGGGTTGCGGGGTGGCCGGGTCTTTTCCACGCCGGGTGCCTGTCCCGCCTGGCCGCTGTGTCGGTTGGGGCTGGCCTGCGCTGGTGGTCTCGTACGGGTTGGTCTCGCGTGGTCCGGGGGCTGGGGGCGGTGGACTTGTGGCGTGGGGGGGCTGGTGGCCCCGCGGTCCCCGTCCTTGGTATGTGTAGGTGGGTGTGTGACTGGAGGGGGGCGTGAATGCGGTTGTGTGTGTGTGTGGCTGCCTGTGGGGGGGTGTGGAGATGGGTGGGTGGGTGGGGGTGCATGGATGATGGGGGTTTGGGTGCGGGGGTGGTGGTGCATTGGTGGGGTTTGTGCGTGTCAGGTTGGGGGGGGGGGGGAGGAAAGGGGGAGAAAAAGAAAAAAAAAAAAAAAAAAAAAAAAAAATAGCAGCTCTGCGTGCCTCTTGGGGGGTTTGCGAGGCCTGGGGATGTTGGGCCGGTGACTCTGGCCCCTCCGCCGACCCTTTCCGCTTCCGTCCCTTTTCCCCCTCCCTGGCCTGGCGTGGTCGAGCGCCCCCAGGGGCTGAGGCTGGCCCCTCTGTGCTGGACGCCGGACGCCGGGCCGTGGGGGCGGCCATGCCTGCCCTTTCTGCCCTGGGGGGATCCCGGGAGGCAGGGGTACCTAATGCCGGTAACGGCTCTTCTTCCAGGGGGGGAATTCATACCCCCCTGGTCTCCCTTCCCAAGACCCCCCCCCCCCCCCCTGCTCTACCTCACACACACACACGTAGGGTTTTGGGGAGGGAGCGTGTCAAGCGGGCGTGGTGAGGGAGGGCACCAAAGTGCCTTTGCTTGCCACGTCTAGAGGCAGCCTGCTCCCCAGTTTTAACCACACTTAGACACCTAAACACATAAAATAACAACAGCTCACAACCACTTCTGAGGGGCGGGCCATATAGTGTGTGGTAGGAGGGAGGGGCCGGTTGGGGGGACATGCCCCCTACGCGACCCCACTCCCGGCATGACTTGGCACTGCCCCTTAGTTTTAACTGCAAACAACACACATCTTACACACACAGTCATGAGTGGGGGGTGGGGGGGGACAGGGTCCTTTCATACCCCGGTCTCCCGGGCGCTACTGGGGGGAGGGGGGACAGTGGCTACTTCACGCGCCAGTGGTTAAGGCTGGCTGCATTGCGGGGGATCTGCTGGCCTGGGGGACGCCTGGCCTGCTGCGTCCGGGGGGTGGGGGATGGGGGGGTGGTGGTGGGGGGGAACGTGTTGGGGGCTTGGAACTCGCGGCTCCTTCCCCGGCCCGAGCTACCACTCAGGAGGCACGAGGGCATGGGCAAGAGAGAGGTGGGTATGTGAGAATAATGAATGAGAGTGTGAAGGAGGAAATGTGGGAGGGAGGAACTTGGGCTGGAAGAGGGAGGAGATGTGGGTAAGTGGTTGAAGGAAAGGGGGGATGGAGGAAGGAGTGGCATGCTCGTGAGTGTCTAGTAGGGATGGTCGTGAGGGGCTGAAGGAAGGAAGGGCGGGAGTGTGATAGGTCAGAGGGATGGGCGGGGCTGGACATGTAAGGGGGGGGGACTGTATGGGGTATTGGGGGTATAGGGAGGTGGGGGCGTATGTGTGGGGGGGTGGGGAGGGGGTTGGTGCAGTCATGTGGGGGGAGTGCATGTGTGTGTTAGAGGGTATGAGGAGGTGGGGGTAGGTGTGGACGGTAGAGGGAGGAGAGTGTTGGGGGTGGAGAGAGGAGTGAGTGTGGGTATGTAAGGTCAGAGAGCGGAGTGGGTGGGGGTATGCGTGTGTGGGGGGGTACACGGAGGTGTTGGGTAGGGGCTGGGCGGTGTGGGCGGAGGTTCGTACCTCGGTATTCGTGCCGGGCATCTTGGTGTCGGTGCGGTGCGGTGTGGCTGCGGGTTGGTTGGGGGGCCGGGCGCTTTGGTGGGGGGTGCGGTTTTGTTTGTGGCTTCCGGGGTTTTTTGTGCGGGGCGGGCGCAGGGGGGATCTGTATCTTGTATGTGGTTGCTCTTGCGGTATTGATGTCTTGGGTGCCTGTGTCTCGATGTGGGGGCGGTGACGGTATATCTTTCAGCCCCAGTGTTGGGGTAGGTGTGTGGGGAGTGTGTGTGTGAGCGTGGTGGCGGGGTAGGGGGTGGGAGAGGTGGTGGCGCCCTGGTGTCAGGTGTATCAGGGACTTTGGGGTGGGGGCTGGCCTGCCCTGGGGGGCGTCGTCTGGGGGGGTCCGGTCCTCCTGGGTTTCGGTTGGGCCGCCCGGGTCCGGGGGGGGGTGGCTGCTCCTGGGCGCTTGGGCCCTGGGCCCGGCGCTGTCTCCGCTCCGGGGGACGCCCGGCGCCCGGTGGGGTCGGCAGCTGCTGGTCTTGGTCCGCTGGGGCCTGGGCCTCCAGACTGCGGGGGGCTCCGGCTGGGGCCGCTTTTTGCCGCCCTTCGGGGGATGCATGTCCGTCCGCTCTTTGGGGGGGGGTAGCTGGGATCTGGGCCTCTGGGTGGCTGCTGGGGGCCTGGGTCGCGAGCCTTGCGGGCTTCCTCCTCCTTGCAGAGACGAGGCTGCATCTGCATGACTGTATCACCACGGAGCACCCTTTATTATGCATGTTGACACTGTGACACTGCTTCCCATTGCGATGACTAGGTCGTACCTCTTCTTTACTTCCCATTGCGATGACTAGGTTGTACCTCTTCTCTACTTCCCATTGCGCTGACTAGGTTGTACCTCTTCTCTGCGTAGTTCTGCGTGTGTTTGTATGATCTGAGGATATTTAAGCCACCTGCAGGTACTCCTGTAGGGGATTGCTTGTTTTGTTTTCCAACAGAGACCTTGGTTGTTTAGGGATCGCGGTACAGATGTACCAGTGAACTGTGTAAGTGGATTCATGTTTTCTCTTCTCTCTCTCTTCCTCTTCCTTACTCCTCTCTCTCTGTTTCACTTTCTATCATTACCTCTATTCACTTTCATTTCTCCCTTGTCAGGCCCAGCAGTATGAAATGGAATGGTGTAATAGACAAATGTTTAAATAAAGAAATAAAATGAATAAACATGATATCAAGTGGAGCCTTATGTTCATAAAGCTCCGCTTGATAAAGCAAAACTGTTCAACAGAATAAAGCAATCAGATTTCCATTCTGCTTGCTTCAATGCTGGACAGGACAAGTAAAAAAAAAAAAAAAAAAAAAAAAAAAAAAAAAAAGGAAATCTGGCTGCCAGATATCAGATACTAGCAGGTATTAGCCAACATGTGGCTAATTCTAATGTTTCTGACAACTTGGTAACGTAACCAACAACTTAAAACCAGACATATTATAAGCAGCTTCAAAGCAAGTCAGTCTGTAGCAGCAGCAGCTGCACCGTAGTCACATGACTCTGAAAGGAATGCTGGGATATGAAGTTCTTCCACAATAACAGGGATTTTTATACATGCTGGACCAACGCTGATGGAACGAGATCTCACGAGATTTTGTAACGGAACAACAGGATCTTGTGAGATTTCTTTAGTAAAAATCATCGGCCCAAACCAAAGATACTGATATTTCCCGATATGACATTTTAATGTACATATTGTACCTAGTAGTTAGTAGTTGTAGTAGTAATAATTTATTCGGTCAAGCACATAAGGAAGTAACATTTACAATCAACTAAATTATGTCCATTAAACAACATCAGTCCTTACAATTCATGACCGAAGGGGTTTAGGCTGAAGTTAAACTTATTTTGCCTGACCCACAACAAAGTTAACCAACACAGAGCTTCTGCTTTAGGCTGATTAATGATCACAATAATAATAAATAATCATACACACATATGTGTGTGTATATAAATACACACACACACACACACACACATATATATATATATATATATACTGTATACTGTAATATACTGTTGTTTTACTGTTGATGTACCATGGTATACTGTAGTATTCAAAGTTACACTGTAATATTTAAGGATATACTACAGTATACTGTAGTATTCACAATATACTATTGTAGTCATGGTATAATGTAATATTCATAGATGTTAGGGATGCACCGAAATGAAAATACTTGACCGAAACCGAAAACAAAAAATGAACAAACCAAGGCCGAAAACCGAACACCGAAAAAAATGTCAATTATTAGAACTGTAGCACTTTTAGCTACGATGTGTACTAACTTCACTAAAATCAATCATTGCAACAAATCAAGTACAAAAGTATCAAAATATTTATTTACCCCTGACATTACAGAATGTACCCTATAGATTAAAATTCAAAATAAAATATTTAGTTTGACTCCACTCGTGTACATTACATAATGCCTTTTACATTTTTTTTTTCTGTAGGACTATTACAACAAATAATAATATACAGGCTTATAACTGACTGGCTGCTGAAAGACAGTGAAATTAAATATATTTTCACACAAAAACACAAAGTTCATAAGTTGCGTGCTGGATGAGCTGTTTGTTGCATCATCACAAGTTTCGGCTGTGTTGTTTCGGTGATTTATGTCTTTCGGCCGAAAACCGAAAATGCACTTTTGGGTCATTTTTGGCCGAAAACCTTTGGTGGCCGAATTTTCGGTGCATCCCTAATAGATGTACCACAGTATATTGTAATATTCATAATATATACCACGGTATACTGTAGTATTCATACAGTAGATGTACCATGGTATACTGTAATATTCATAGATGTACCACAGTATAATGTGATATCCATAGATATACCATGGTATACTGTGATATTCATAGATGTAGCATGGTATGCTGCAATATTCATAGATATACCACAGTATACTAGTATTCACAGATGTACCACAGTACACTGTAGTATTCACAGATGTAGTATAGCATATTGTAGTATTCACAATGTACCATGGTATACTGTCATATTCATAGATGTACCACGGTATAATGTAATATCCATAGATGTGCCATGGTATACTGTAATATTCATAGATGTATCATGGTGTGCTGTAATATTCGTAGATATACCACAGTATACTAGTATTCACAGATGTACCACAGTACACTGTAGTTTTCACAGATGTACTATAGCATATTGTAGTATTCACAATGTACTATGGTACACTGTAATATTCATAGATGTACCACAGTATGCTGTAACAGGGTGGTTCCAAACAGTGCAGCCCCTATAGTCAACCAGTCTGTAGCAGCAGCAGCTGCACTGTGGTCACATGACTGAAAGGAATGCTGGGATATGAAGTTCCTCCACGATAACAGGGACTTTAGACATGCTGGACCAATGGAACAGCAACATCTCCCGAGATTTTGTTTGATTGACAAGATAAAACCGATTCTATATTTTCTGTGTATCTGTATCGATTGATATCGGATATCTGAATTTAAGGGTTGGACAATATCGGTATATTGTATATCGGTAAAACAACCAACATCAACCATCCCTAGTTTGAAACCTCTGCAGGTCACTCCTGCCAGCACTTATTCACTTTGGAAAAAAACAAATAACTAATTTTAATTTCAAAGAAGCCCGACTACAACATGCCAGTCTCCCTCAGGGAAAAAACGAAGTATTTTTCATTCATTTTATAAATGTGTCTAAAAGTTTGCACATTCTTGTGCTGTTACTTCTTGAGTTGATAAAAGAAATTGGTTGTGAAGGTTAAGCATCTGTTTGCTGCAGGCGTTTGTTTACTTGTTTTCACTTCAAAACCAAACATGTTTGTGGCAAACAGCCTCTTTATTTTCAGCCGGTGCTTCCTGCTCTCCTGAGCTGACCCAGAAATCCACCTGAAGGGGTTTGAGAACAAAGGCAGAACAATGGGCAGATTCTGTAATGAAAGCTTTGTTCGTGCAGCGTAATTTCTCCTCTTGAAAGCGAGAAGTTACTTCTTCATGACTCGTATATGCGCTGAAAATTGATTGGCGTTGTGGTCGTGAGTCCCCCAGCAGAAGATGCTGCTAAATATAGTTCAGCAACATCAAAGGTCTTCTTTTCAAATGTGTTTGTGCTGCTCAGCGAGTCGCTTTGTCTGCGAGGGAAGCTAATCTGACGGGTACACAAGCCCCCATGCAGCCAGACACAATCAGGAAGCTCTGTTCTGGAGCTGCCACAAAAACACACAAACAGGTTTTAGACAATCGCTCCTCCAACAAACAGGCTTCCCCACTGCTCATTTGCTCATATAAGCGCCAACAAATCACTCTGCCTGCGGGTTCCAGTTTGATGTTTTTACTTTGAAGGTTCATACTTCCCTGAGCAGGATAGCAAACATGCATGCAGGGTTTTAGATCATTCCATATCATATCTAAGCAACTTCAGTCACCATCAGACGAGCAGATCATGCATGTTTTCTCTTCTTCTGCATCTTCTGGTTGTGTTTTTTTTAATGGTAGCAAAAGATAATAAATCTACTTACAGGCGTAAACTATAGAAGCTCCAGGTTAAGTCGATGCTTTAAGCCATAGGTCAGTGATTCTCACACTTGGGGGGGTGGTCATGGAGGCGCTGGAGGTGCAAGTCAGATCACATAAGCAAGAATTTCCTGATGGTGCTGTCTGTGGTGGTTGTTTAACTGGAAGGAAACTTGGACTTCTTTATTGAGAAAAGTGAGAGTTTGCAGTTTAACTGGCTGAAAAAATGAATTTTCATTTCATTACAGTATTAATTAGACACTTTATGGTAGATTAAGTGTTTAAATCAATTATTTATTGTGGCCATGTTAAAGACTAATTTAATACAAATAAGAAAACAGTAAAGTGAAGGAAAATAGAACAAGATCACTACCATTGTTTTGCATCGTTCCAGATTAATAAGCCTGATACAAATGACCAAATGCTGTATTCACACACACAAAAGCATGTACATGGATAGATATCAGTTCTTACATTAAACTCTTATGAGCTGTTTTGTTATCATTATATTTGTCCAGACAAATGTACTTTTAGTAGTACCAGGCATATAAAATGACCAAGACATATGAGAAAACAAGGGTGGTCTCTTCATTTTTCCATGACTGTGTCTGTGTGTATGTACTGTATATATACATATACGGGGTGGGAAAAAATATTGATACACTGAAATATCGCGATATTTTTATATGCAGATTTTTATAGATATTTAGAAATACTATACTAATGTATTTTACCTACGAAACCCGTGAGACTTTGTGACTGAAAAATGAAATCTCGCATGATTTCATCAGTAAAATACATCAATACCACATTTTTAAATATCGATATATCAGCATATGAAAATATTGCGATATTTCAGTGTATCAATATTTTTTTCCCAGCCCTAACATATATATATATATATATATATATATATATATATATATATATATATAATATGTACACATACTGTGTATATGGTAAGAAAATCATAATTTCAGTTTCTGAGCGATCGTACATTTATTAAAATCTTTATTATAAAAAATTCTGTTGAAGGACTTTTTAAAAAGTTTATTTTTTTAATATTTGGATTTTTTTTTTTAAATTAAGATATTTTGTGTAAGCCCTGGAATGCCTTGACCTACCCCCAGAAACATTGGTATACGCTTTAGACAAAGTTTAACAAGTGTGAACAACCCCATCAGCACCTGGGGGTTAAATGCCCCACCTAATCCCAGCTAGTATCAGTTAAATATTAATACTGGATTAGATTTTTTTGCACTTTTACTTGCAGGGGACTCAAAGCGCTCACAGTAGGTCCATTATTCATTCACACGTGTTGATGGTAAGCTACGTATGTAGCCACAGCTGCCCTGGGGCAGACTGACTGAAGCGTGGCAGCCATTTCGCACCTACGGCCCCTCCGACCACCACCGGAACATTAACATGCATTCTTACACCAGTAATGCCCCCACTGGTTTAATAAGCGAAGCAATGTGACAGCATCCAGGAAGCAGTCAGTACCGCAGTTTACCATCAGAAACACTTTGACACGCCAGGTTTTGGTTACTGGATCAGAGATATTTGTCATGTCAGTGAGCTTGCCTTAAGCAGAGGAAATTATTCGTGTCCCTCTGCTGTGCTGCAGTCAGGAGCGGAGACTCCTGTCAGTAGTCCTCCATGTGCTGTCAGCTCCATGCAAATTGACTTGATTTCACCTTTTGGTGTTCAAATTGCATCACTTAGCTCCTGAATTGGTGCTTTGCCTCACCTCCCTCCATCTGAGAGCACACGGCTCAGGTAGGAAGGGAGAAGGGAATAAAGAGGGCATGTAATGAGGGGAGCTGGGTCAGGGTTGGCCTTTCAGCCCTGGCGTGTCGTGATCCTTCCTGAAAGGGGGGCAAAAACCCGTCTCTGCCTGAACTGTCATTTACCTGCAACGCTCTGATTATCCTCTCTCTCCTCTCACAGGTACCACCAGGCAGCCGAAGGAGGGAGAAGTCCCGGGCGTGGATTATAATTTTGTCACTGTTGACCGCTTCATTGAGTTGGAGAAAAGCGGAGCCCTGCTGGAGAGTGGAACATATGAAGGTAAGTATTCAGTTATGAACACATCCATGAACGCTCCATTCTCCTGGGATATTTCCTGCTTTTCCCTAAAAGATGCACATACATGTCGTCCTCAAAATTATTCATACCCTCCAATTGAAGTAGGGAAAAAATCAGCTGATCGTGAAATAAGCTTAAATTGACAAAAGTAATAAAAAATAAAAAATTTATGAAAATCATGACATTGATTTTAAATTGTGGTTCAACAGAAATATTAAATACTAACATGAAAAAAATAGAAATAAAACAAGTAAACAAGCATGAAGGGGCTCTGAAGCTAAAATTTGCTCTAATGTGTCCGGGACAGTTTTTTTTTTTTTTAATTATTATTTTCAGCCTCAATTATTGTGCGAAATTTTATTTTGGTAAATTATAATTTTGTAAATTTTTATGTATTATTAGTTTATTTAATATCTTGCTATTTGAATTACTATTGTGAATTTAGCCTTTTCTTTAATTGGAGGGTATGAATAATTTTGAGGACGACTGTAAAGTATCTGAGTGATTGACAGCAGAGTGAATGGATAATGGGGGGGGGGGGGGGCTTATCACTCCTCGTCCATCCACTCGCTTCCATCCATACGTCTTTAGCTCTGCGGAGAAGATGATGTCATCAGTCATGAAGGACACTCAGAGGAAAGGATTCAGCTGCAGCTTTTCAGTTTTCTAATCCAAACAAACAGGTGCATATCCTCTCTCCTGTGGTCAGACGGGCTCCAGGCTTGGATTTTAAACTGCCGACCACCTCCAACTCTCAGGAGACCCCTGCCATTACCCAGATAACACATAGCAGCTAACTTTCTCCTCTCCTGCACAGCTTCTCCTCCTCCGGCTGCCAGGAAGGAGAAAGGGACTGAATTATAATGGCGTTGCAAAGATGTTTGGGCGATGGGAGCTGGAGGCATAGCTTCTTCTGCATGGTTGATCGGTCCTCATTCAGCGTTTTATGTGGGTTAATAATTTAATAGCCAATTAGATTTAGAAGAAAGGGAGAAGGAATCAATTTTAAATGGGAGATTAGTGAGAATCAGTTGGCTGGGACTGCAGAGATTTGGTGGAAGAAAGAAGTGAAAACTCTCAGGTTTGAATACCCAACCTCTGTCCTGCCTTTCCATTTGCACAACTCAATTGAGTTTTTGATGTGTTTCTCTATTTTTGTGTTCTCTTGCAGCTGTTTTGGAGGTTTTTCTCTTATTTTTTCTAATGTCATGTTTGATTTTTCCACCGAGAATGAGTGTGGCTGAGTGGATAAGCTCTTCCTAAAACAAACCTTCTACGGCCTTCTCCAGGAAAACGGCTGTAGCTGAGACTGTATGGGATCAAAATCATGCCAGAGACAATTTGTGTGTAAAAAAGATTTTTCATGTAAAATAATGTTTTGAAGTTGTATAAAACAAGTCGTGCTTGTAAAAAAAAGTTATGAACCCACAGAATCATTTTGTGGTTGTGTGAGAAACCTTTGTGTGCAGAAATATTATTTGCAAACATGTAGATCAGTTTCGTAGTTGTGTTTTATTTTTCTGTGTGTGTGAAAATTGAATTTGTACCTGTAAAAGTTTGGCCACACAAAAATATCTGTACGAGTGCGACACCGAGGGCTCGTGTGCGACACTGCACCTACGAGCTCACAAAACAGAAACTTACAACCACAAAACTTTTTTATGGATTGAAGACAAGTCAAAGTCGTGCCACTAACAGCCAATCAGGACACTGCATTCTGGCAAGCCAAACAGCCAATGATGTGGTGGATTGATGATGACGTTTATTTTTGGGGACGAAGACGATACCGTTAGCAAAGGCTCTTGGCTGCTAGCAGTCAGAGCGCAGCGGCAGCTACATACTTGTAGCAAGAGGGAGGCTGTTCAATCCGAAGTCGGCCACTGATCTGATCACTAACAGGCCTGCTGGAGAAGGCGGCTGCTGGCAGAAGAACTTGGCCGGTTATTTTGGTGTTGATCGCCGCAGCTTATTGGATCATCTGTCTTGCTGAACGTGCGTTAGCTTTGGAGAGGCTAACGACTAGCACATCTCCGATAGTCCCACTGGATTGTGTTCTTCCTCCGCATGTACATGAATGTTGGGGGATGAGTTGTGTTGTGATGAAAGACTGAGGCTAAGCCGTGTAAGTGCTTAAACGGGCGTGATACCTCTTACCAGGCGTTCAACAAGGGGCTTTTATTTGCCCATTTATTATTATTTTAACTGGTAAAGGAGGACGTATAAATGCCAAGTTGAC
This sequence comes from Atherinomorus stipes, assembly GCA_023101725.1. Taxonomy (NCBI): domain Eukaryota; kingdom Metazoa; phylum Chordata; class Actinopteri; order Atheriniformes; family Atherinidae; genus Atherinomorus; species Atherinomorus stipes. The sequence continues at coordinate 25,514 of JALJCO010013489.1, read as the reverse complement.
AGGTAAACTGCCTTGTATGGATAACTTCACTGTTTGAGAAAAGCAGTTTGTCAGGTATGTTCAGTTTTAGCCACAGATATTTTCTTTATCCGTTTCTTTGTCATTGAAATGCAACTAAGGTTGTTTTTATGTTTTTCCAGACATTGATAAAGCTGGAGTTCACATGATTGTCTGTGTCTCATTCATTCACAACTGATCAGTAAACATAAACAACTGATCAATTATCCAGCGTCTAACATGTCAGCTGGAATCTCAGATAGATTATCTAATTTTTAGTTTACTTTGTTCATTAAACAGATTTTTTTTATTCAATGATAAATGTTACTATAATACAATGTTGTTTTAATGTCTTTTTTTTCAACTTTGAAAAGCAAGAGGTCGATTCATGATAGATTTAACATAAACCAAAAATCAACATTATTTCAAGAAAGGGAAGCCATCGCCAGCAGGTAGTACTGAATAAAAACAATAAGAACTTTATTAAAGAAATAAAAATGGTACTAAAGTAATATAAGTGGAAAAATAGGCTCAATAAATGCTCAAATAAAAGTAATAAAATGCAAAAAGGCGCTTGTGATGGCTGGCGCCTTCACTGGCTGTGGATCCATCCCGGTCCGTGGCGGCCGCACTGAGCCTCCTCTTGGGGTCCACAACCGTCCTCCGACTCCCGAGCCATGTTTCTCCACCGCCACCATCCCCTGAGCCCCCAGCCAGGGGGATCAGACGTCCTCCGCCAACCTGTCCTGCTCCCCTGTCTCTCTCTCGGGACTCTGTAAATTTCCCGTATTTTAATAACAGCCTATTTGAAGAAAAAAAATCCTCTGCTTCTCCAAACTGACTTCACCAGCTTCAGGAGAACCGTCACCTGCAGGAGCCTGGAACAGTGTGGTGAAACGCATCCACTAAAAAACACGTTGTCCTCATTATTTATGAAGTTTATGACATCTGTAAAGCCTTTCAGCCCGATTGACACCACGTGCGCGTGCGTGAGTCGTGGTCCGTCAACTTATGCCGGTAGGGTTTTTCTGTGTGATGCGTTAACAGCAGACCACTGCGCGCTTCTGGGTTTCAACATTGTTCCAACATTGTTCATGTAAAACAATCCTCTGCAGTCTGAAGGTGTGATGCTTGTAGGAGCCATAAATAGCGTTTTGGTGTTTGATCAGGGGTTGATGATTATTTTAATTTTGGTTGTCATGGTGACGTCTGGCATGGGTGACGTGGTGGTAATCAGTGACACGCATTGAGCTGTCACTGTCTCACGGGAGAGAGAGGAGGGCTGGGTAGCAAGCATTTTTTTGATCCCTACACAAAGCTTGTGGGCGCTAAGTTAAGTGTGCTGTTATGAAACAGTTTGTCCCGCATCAGGTGAGCTATAAAGCGCCTTAATAAAAGAGAAACGCAGCCGAGCCTTGTGCGTAATTTTTATGGAAGCACCAGGGCTTCATGCAAATAGCTAGATGAAGCCATCCCCTGCCTCCAGTGTCTGTGGAAGTCACAATGCTTAAAAGCCGTGACTGTGTCGATGTCGGGGAATCCCTGCGTCATTAGTGAATCCCAGAGACACACGAGTGAATATCAGAAATTAGAAGTTTGGTAGGCTAATGTAAATAAAACGTTTAACTTACATACCAATGTGAAATAAAGAGTAAACGTGTTAATTGAAAATATATGCAAAATAAATAAACGTGCGTCATAGACAATTTAGTCCTTTTATTTAGGCTGTAAAATAATGTAGGAATGTTCACAAATGACGTGTCAACAATGATGATCAGAATCTGATCGGCCTGGTAGTTAGAAAGTGGTTCTTTAAGATTTTCTATAGCCTATTGTGTCTGATTTTATGTGGCCCAGCGTCCCACTTTGGGCATCAAACGTGTTTTTAACACCGACATCGCGATTGATCTGGACGGGCTGGCACAGATAGGCTATGTGGACTCCCTGGAAGTCGAGCCCATTGAAACTGAAAATGTTCTAGGTAGCTCTGGCTATTCACATGAGTGACAGGAACACAAAGAATTTTACATTACTTTCCTTATTACCCAGATAACCGCACATGCCTTTTATAAAAGACTTCAGCCGTCGCTTTTTCTTTCTTTTCTTTACGACTGCAGCAATCAAGTAAACCGTAGGCTATGTGGTGGCAGCTTACTGCACAACCTGCCAGTAAAACACAATTTTGCTTTTCTTTCTTTCTTTTTTATTTTTAAGGGGGCTTTTGCTGACGATAACCACAGCATTTTGCGGACAGCGGACTCAGCTTTAAATGGTTGCCAGCTTCCAGTGGGGACCAGCCAAGATGTGCTAGTCGTTAGCCTCTCCAAAGCTAACGCACGTTCAGCACAACAGATGATCCAATAAGCTGCGGCGATCAACACCAAAATAACCGGCCAAGTTCTTCTGCCAGTAGCCGCCTTCTCCAGCAGGCCTGTTAGTGATCAGATCAGTGGCCGGCTTCGGATTGAACAGCCTCCCTCTTGCTACGAGTATGTAGCTGCCGCTGCGCTCTGACTGCTAGCAGCCAAGAGCCTTTGCTAACGGTATCTTCTTCGTCCCCAAAAATAAACGTCATCACCAATCCACCACATCATTGGCTGTTTGGCTTGCCAGAATGCAGTGTCCTGATTGGCTGTTAGTGGCACGACTTTGACTTGTCTTCAATCCGTAAAAAAGTTTTGTGGTTGTAAGTTTCTGTTTTGTGAGCTCGTAGGTGCAGTGTCGCACACGAGCCCTCGGTGTCGCACTCGTACAGATATTTTTGTGTGGCGAAACTTTTACAGGTACAAATTCAATTTTCACACACACAGAAAAATAAAACACAACTACGAAACTGATCTACATGTTTGCAAATAATATTTCTGCACACAAAGGTTTCTCACACAACCACAAAATGATTCTGTGGGTTCATAACTTTTTTTTACAAGCACGACTTGTTTTATACAACTTCAAAACATTATTTTACATGAAAATTTTTTTTACACACAAATTGTCTCTGGCATTATTTTGATCCCATAAGACTGGTTGATACGATTCTGTGTTGGGATCAAACACGAGTGTGACCAACAAGAAGTGTAAAGAAAATATACCGTATGCCATCGTAAAAAAAGAAAAAAAAAAAGATCTAATCAACTTTTAGTAATCTAACAACTGATAATTGATATTTTGGTGTTTAATTTTTTTGCACAAAATAGCAGAACTTCCTTCATCTGCCTTCAATGGGGAACCAGTCTGATCTGGTGGAATCCATTAAAAATATCAAATATCACAACTTTTTTCATTCATTTATTTATTCATTCATTTCAGGCAAAACCTTTTCATAAAACATAAGAAGATGACCACTTACGTAGCCGATCATCTTATCACAAAGAAAACATTAAAACGACAGTTATGGCCATAGCTACGTAACAAAACAAAATACATTCAACATGCCTGAAAGGAATGCGAAGAAGCGAACTTATTAAATCCCACCCCCATTTCTTCATATGAATCCCAGACATCATGCATCCTTCAAAACAAGCTTCCTTTTTTTTCCAAATAAAAATTTTTCTATAAATAATGTGAAGTTTCGAACTTCAATGACAGTTCGAGTAAAATATGCAGTTTTAATGGAAGTCACTGGGGCATGTTTGGCCACAAAGGTAACCAGAGGGTAGTAAATTTAAAGAGGACACAAGGGAGGGCGATATTTAAACTTCATTTGCTTTTATCTATATAATTAATTTCATTTGTTTATTATCTGCCATTAATTTGTTTTCATATCACCATTATTTATTATCAGTTCATCAAATACCTAGTTGTATTTGATCTTTTTCTGTCTTTTTAAGCTTTTTTCCCCTGATGTTTATGGTTTTTATTTTTTATAGATGTAAATACATTCAGGTCTGAAGTGGTTAATTTAAGAGAAATGTACAAATTCAGCAGAGTATACTCTGTTATATATACTCAGGTTTTTGGTATTTTTAAGGAAATGTGTTTGTGGGATGGACAGCGGAGTTTGACGGAAGAGGATTAGGGCACTGAACAAAAAAAAAAGGCTATTGAGGAAAAATAGTCAGAATTCTGACTTTTTTTTCCCCAAAAAAATTAAAAACCAGAAGTTTTTCTAATTAAAGGGACTTGAGGCAAGATTATGATCTGGATCGTTTGCTGACGGCAGAATAATCCATAACAATAGGGGATTATCACGCTTACTGGAAGTTCCCGGATTTTGGACACTTCCTCTTCCGGGCCATGTTAACAACAGCCGTTCCTGCTCTGTTATACTGTTTAAATCGGATAAACTCCAAACAAACTTAAGTTTTCATTCCAGACCGAAGTGATACTGGATCAAAAGCTGAATCAAAGCGATCGATTCGCCGCGGTGAAGGGCCGAACTTTATAATAAAACACACGTTTGTTTGTCGCCTGTGGGGCACAACACCGGCACTTCACAGCATGCTAGCATTAGCCAGCTAGCGTTTACTGACGTGCTTAACATTGTGCGTCTTAAAACACACAAACATCTGAAAATCAGGTCTGTAACCCCCCGTTTCCAGTGGAACAACTGGGGACTGCCAAGAAAGGAGACGCTTTCAGATGCTTGTGTGTTTTTGGCCGCACAAAGTTAGGCACGTCATCAAGCTGGCTAATGCTTACAGGCTAACACGACTGTATAGTCTGCCGGCCACAAACAAACATGCGTCGTTTTATTATAAAGTTCGGTCATTCACCGCGGCGAATCGGTCATTTTGATCCACTTCTTCCTCAGCATCACTTCAGTCTGGAATGAAAACTTGGCATTGGCGTTTATCCGATTAACAAAGTTTAACAGAGTAGTAGCTGGCGGACTACTGTTAGCAGGTTAGCATTAGCCAGCTTGATGACGTGCCTAACTTTGTGCGGCTGAAAACACACAAGCATCTGAAGCGTCTCCTTTCTTGGCAGTCCCCAGTTGTTCCACTGGAAACGGGGGGTACAGACCCGATTTTCAGATGTTTGTGTGTTTTAGGACGCAAAAAGTTAAGCACGTCGGTAAACGCTAGCTGGCTAATGCTAGCATGCCGGTGTTGTGCCCCACCGGCTACAAACAAATATGCTACGTTGTTTTATTATAAAGTTCGGCCCTTCACTCTGGAGAATCGCTTTGATCCACTTCTTCGTTAGTATCACTTCAGTCTGGAATCCGTGAAAATTTCAGTAGGGTTGGCGTTTATTCACGTTATCTACGAAGTAAAGCAGGGACATTGAACTGGACCGGAAGTGGGCCGTCCAACTGTTTAAAACCGGAAGTTAGGAACACGGAAGCGTGATAATCCCCTATCGCTTGCAGTGTTTGAATTTACCGCGACCGGCTTCGTCCTGTATCAAAACAGCGGATGTAGCGTCATTTGACGTCACGTCCGCATGGCAGAGCTGGAAAGCTATAATGTTGTTTACTAAGCTTTTTCTCCGTAGTTACACTTTTCTGGTCTTTCAGTTGATCTAGATCGTATTCTGACGGCAGAAGAATCCATAACTATCGCTTACAGTGTTTTTATTTAACGTGACCGTCTTTTTTCTGCATCAAAACTGCGGATGTAGGTCATTTGACGTCACGTCTGCAGGGCAGCGCGGGAAATTTGGACACAGAATTGCAGCTCATTGCAGCACACAGCCTGTTCAAGGCAACAGAGAGAAATGGGTGGAAACGTTATTTTTGGTATTTAGCGCTTCATCACCCATTAGTATGAAAAAAAGGGACATTCATGTTTGGTTTTTTTAAAATTCCTGCCTCAAGTCCCTTTAATATTATTATGAAAAATAAAGTTAGAATTCTGCCTTTTTTTTCCTAAAAAAATTAAAAAGCAAAAGTTTTTTTTATTATTGTTATTCTGAAAAATAAAGTCAGAATTCTGACTTTTTCAGTAAATAAGTTTTATTTCAACCTGTTCCTTTAGGACTTTATACTAACTGTTACTTTCCACTTACCAGATACAATCTGTGTGTGGCAACAGTATGTTGGGCACAGTTAGGCCGGTACTGGGAAAAACAGAGGAGTCAGATGATGATATCTGTTTCTGAAGAGGAGTGACCTGAGCAGAGCAACAACTGGTGTAAATTTAGGTGAAGACCTCACTAAATGGATCCACATAAACGTTTTCCACGGCATCAAAACGCAGAAATGGCGACTTTTCTCCTGGGTTGGTAAGCTACCTTGCTTGCTAACATGGCTAACATTAGCTCTCAGTTCTAAACTCCTCTGCGTTACTTGTTGGACATGCTGCAGACTGTTGTTCACTGACGTATCGGCAGTGAGCCTGGAAACCAAACAGCTGGAGTTGTTTTTCTGCCGTTGCAATTACAACCTACATACATGTGATGTCGCTGTTCTGTCCGTATTCCATATTCAACCTTTAAAGTCCCGATTCAGACTTTAATCTTAGAATTCAGACTTTTTTCCAAGAATTTATTTCTTTTTCTTTTTTTTTTTAAATGGGAGGTTGTTTTTTTTTTTCAATTCTGGAAAAGGTAAATTTCTGACTTTTCCCCCCTATTTTTTTTCCTTTTAATTTTGGGAGGTTTTAATTGTTTTTTCAGAAATTAAGAAAAACCGATTTTTTTTTTTTTTTTTTTTTTTTTTTTTTTTCCCCCTGGGGAAAAGTTTGAATTCTGAGATTAAAGCCAGAATTCTGATTTTTTTTTCATTTTTTTATTTTAGGAGATTTTTTTTTCTAATTTCTTAAGAAAAAGTCAGAATCGTGACTTCAATTGCAGAATTCAGACTTCCCCAGAAAATTAAAAGAAACTACATCAAGAGGTTTTTTTTATTATTTCTTTTATAAAATTCTTAGAATTCTTTCTTTTTTCGTCAGTGGCCCTAATTCTCATCCGAAGTGTTGACCATGTGGGTTGTGTCCATAAAAAAAAAAAAAATTAAATTTAAACTTGCCAGATCTTCTCTGCCAATGACAACAGCTGATTCTCTTACTGTCTTTTAAGTTAGTAACAAAATCAGCTGTTTTTCCAACCGCACCCTCAACTCTGCCGCACATCCCAACTTCTCTGTGGAAAATCAAGACTGTTGTGTCATTTAATATTATTTACCGTGCCGCTTCTTAATGAAATCATCTGGCATTAACCTCAACTCTGGAGTCAGAGATGTGGCTCAGTCTTTAAAGTGGAACAAGTTTTGGTCCCTCCTCCCATCAGCAGTCACCGTCTCAGACATTTATCCCTGCATATGCTTAAGCTAACCTTTAATGTTGTTTGTGAACGCGAGGCTCCTGCTGAGCAGGCTGGCAACTTAATCACCGTGCCGTTGTTTTTAAAAATGAGACCTCCCTGTGTTTCCTCCCTCCTTTAAGCACCACAGGTGTCAGAAACGTCTGTATATACAGGTGAAAGCTAAACGAGCCAATCAGAGTCTTTCAGTCCTTTAATGGTAAATCTCCTCAAAACGATTTAATATATATTTTCTTCTTGAGCTGCCATGTTTCTTCTCATCATAAACTTCATCTTTTCCTCTCATGAGCTGTAACGTTTAAAGCTGGGTTGTATAAGGAGTCTGTCGGGATGCGCAGCTGGAAGTCGTGTTATCGTGCGACAGGTCTGATCCACATGAATCCAAAGAGCTTTTTTCCTTGTTTTTGCTCCTCAGAAGCTCGTGTGTAAAGAAGGATTGGTGCTAAAAAGAAAATACAGCACAAACCCTCACAGATGTAGAGACAGCACTTGATTACAAAAGACACATCACACAAGATTTCTCTTCTAGTCATATAGTGTGGGGTGTGTATTACAGAGAACACCCCCCACTACAGTAACTGGTTCTTCAGCAGAAAATCTGCTTCCTTACTGTCAATATTCCAAATCTTGCGTAGTCAAACGAGACTTTGGTGTCCAGACTTTCAGTGTTAACAAACATGGTGGAATTTTGGGCCTCTTACTTCTGGAAAACCAAGGCGCAAACTCCACTGGAAAAGAGGGAAGCCTGGAAATAAAGTTAAATAATTGTAGTTCTTTCTTCATCCACTAGGGGCTCCAAAACAAAGCACATCCTCATAGACTCCCATGTTAAAAAGACCAACTTCAAAGCAGAAATAAACATGTTTACAGCAGAAATAAAAAAAAATTATTTCAGAAATAAACATGTTACACCAGAAATAAACATGTTTACGGCAGAAATAAACATTTTTATATAAAAAATAAACATGTTTACAGCAGAAATAAACATTTTTATATCAGAAATAAACATGTTACACCAGAAAAACGTGTTTACAGCAGAAAAAAACATTTTAATATCAGAAATAAACATGTTTATAGCAGAAATAAACGTGTTTACAGCAGAAATAAACATTTTTATATCAGAAATAAACATGTTACACCAGAAATAAACATGTTTACGGCAGAAAGATACATGTTACCCCAGAAAAAACATGTTAACAGCAGAAAGAAACATGTTTACAGCAGAAAGTAACACGATACCCCCAAAAAAATATGTTAACAGCAGAAATTAACATCTTAATATCAGAAATAAACATGTTTACATAAGAAATAAACATGTTTATATCAGAAATAAACATGTTTACAGCAGAAATTAACATTTTAATATCAGAAATAAACATGTTTTCAGCAGAAATAAGCATTTTAATATCAGAAATAAACATGTTTACAACAGAAATAAACATGTTTATATCAGAAATAAACAATAAACCAGAGATAAACGTGTTTACAGCAGAAATAAACATGTTTACGGCAGAAATAAACATTTTTATATCAGAAATAAACATGTTTACAGCAGAAAAAAACATGTTTATATCAGAAATAAACATATTAAACCAGAAATAAACATGTTTACAGCAGAGATAAACACTTGAATATCAGAAATAAACATGTTTACAGCAGAAAGAAGTATGTTAACAGCAGAAATAGATATGTTTACAGCAAAAAAAAAGGTTTACAGCAGAAATAAACATATTTACAAAAGAAATAAACAATTTTACAGCATTTATTTCTGCTGTGAAGTTGGTGTTATTAACATGGGAGTCTATGGGGATTTGCTCTGTTCTTGAGCCCCTAGTGGATTAAGAAAGAACTACAATTATTTAACTTCCAGGCTTCACTCTTTTCCAGCGGAGTTTGCCTCTTGGTTGATGCCCAACGATGTGGATTGAGACAGATTTCCCTCACACAAGTCTAGCGTTTATTATCAAGGGAAAGCTCCGGATTGTCACTTTAAGCAGGAGAGCTGGTCAAAAATCAGCCCTAACTTTCCTGCAGTGTGTACCTTCCTTAAGCTAACACAAATTAAACAATGCAGAATTATTTTTTCATAAGCATACGTATGAGTGTCATGTGGAATCAGTGCTGGTATTAAATGTGTTAGATCCACATTCTCTAAGTGCGATCTCTGCTGTCTGTGGGATTTTCAGTTTGCATGTGGGGGCTTCAGGTTTGTGGTTCAGGGGGTGCAAATCCCAGCAGTCCCTGTTATCTTTTTTACAGCTACTTTCCTTTATTCCTCCAGACAAACCTGTTTCCTGCAGCGTAAACGTGCCGTTTCAGCCGCTCTTTCCAACACACAGAAGACACTATCTGATTAACTTTCTTTTCTAATCTTTTTTGGCTAATTTTGGCATCCCTTTGTAGCCGTTCTGGAGGTTTTTATCCTCTGATGCTTGAGCCGGGTGATTTAAAAATAATCCCTGTGGATTTTTCACACGTCATCCTCTCGTTCCTGGTATTTCCACCAAGAATACCTGAAAGTAACAGAGCAGATAAGCTCTTCCAAGAGAAAACTATCTACTATCTATGGCTGAGACTGATTTATTTCATGCTCTTGGATTTGAAAAATTAAAAAGCCTCGTATTTGACTGCTCTTTAAGACTTTAGACTATGATCCAGCATCTTACTCCTACATCTGTTTGTTTCCAATCATCCCACATGGTTTGGAAATGTTTTATGAGCTTGAGAGTCACAACCCTGCCTTCAGCTAAAGCATCCTCTCATTTGAAAGGTCAGTTTTCTCCTTTAAAAACATCAGTCACTTTCATTTCCTCAGCCTTTATAAGCTTATTATCTGGAATAATCTAAAGGAAGTTTTCAGCTTATTTTTAGCTTTAGAAGAGAATAAGTCTTAAACTAAAAATAGAAAAAAGAAAAGCTCCCCAAGCTGGCAGTGATGAGGTTTTTCCCTGTGACTGATGGAGACTGTCAGAGGCATGTACTGCCACCAGTAGTCAAATCAAATGACAGTGAAAAAGTCAAATCAACTTAGAAGACAGTGGAAGGGTCTGAGTCTCAGCTTTCAGAGGACGGTAGCTCGCTCCAAACGGAGACGATGTGTTTAATATTCAGTCCGAGCCCTGCAGGAGCACGTAAAGGAAATCTGAGCTCAGGATGGAGAATGATTGATGCGCAGAGCAGAAGTTGGAATAACGAAGCAACAAAAAAATGGCTAAACTGGGTCCAGGACGAGCCGTGTGCAGGTGGAGACGCCCCCCCCCCCTCTGCAAACCTGCACGTCTGTGTGCAGATGTTGGTGAGGGGGTGGGATGTAAGGCATGATGGGATCTTCAGCTCGCAGCTTGTGTGTTCATGGATTAGCTGGATTTGACACAGAAGTGTGTGAAGTGGAAAAAAACTCATCCACAAACATAATCCTCCTTCATTCACGTTTCGGTTTTTCAAACCGGGCCTCTTTGCCGTTTTCCTCCACATTCCTTCTCTCTGCTTTTCATGAGCATGAAAGTTATTTTCATAATTTTTTCTTTCATAGGAAATTTTCTTGAAGTGCAGATGATCAGATGAGTTATTTCACCCTGCAGCAGGAACATGAGATGGAATATTTACTTCTCAGATGATGGTGAAGAATACAGACCAGATTATCTGTGATGATGTAAATCCAACATGTGTTAAAATCAAATGGATGGATGGATGGAAAGACAGATGATTAGAGAGATGGATGGATGGATGGATGGATGGATGGATGGAAAGATAAGTGGATGGATGGATGGATGGATGGATGGATGGATGGATGGATGGATGGATGGATGGATGGATGGATGGATGGATGGAAAGATAAGTGGATGGATGGAAAGAGATGATTAGATGGATGGATGGGTGGATGGATGGATGGATGGATGGATGGATGGATGGATGGAAAGACAGATGATTAGAGAGATGGATGGATGGATGGATGGATGGATGGATGGATGGAAAGATAAGTGGATGGATGGATGGATGGATGGATGGATGGATGGATGGATGGAAAGATAAGTGGATGGATGGAAAGAGATGATTAGATGGATGGATGGGTGGATGGATGGATCGATGTACTGTATAAGCGGATGAGTGGATGGATGGATGGATAGAAGATTAGATAGATAATTAAATGGATGGATGGATGGATGGATAAGTGAGTGAGTGGGTGGGTGGATGGATGGATGGATGGATGGATGGACAGATGATTATATGGATGGATGGATGATATATTGATGGATGGGTGGGTGGGTGGGTGGGTGGAAAGACGATTAGATAGATGATTGGGTGGGTGGATGGATGGATGGATGGAAAGACGATTAGATAGATGATTGGGTGGGTGGATGGATGGATGGATGGATGTACTGTATAAGTGGGTGAGTGGATGGATATATGGATGGATGGAGGGATGGATGGATAGATAGAAGATAGATGATTAAATGGATGGAGGGATGGATGGATAAGTGAGTGGGTTGGTGGATGGATGGATGGAGGGATGGATGGATAGAAGATTAGATAGATGATTAAATGGATGGATGGATAAGTGAGTGGGTTGGTGGATGGATGGATGGATGGATGGACAGATGATTAGATAGATAATTAAATGGATGGATTGATGGATGGATGGATAGATAGACATGATCAGACAGACAGATGAATAGATGGGTAGGTAGGTAGCGTGACATCATCAAAAAGTGATGAACTCACTTAAACATTGTATTATATTCATCCACTAGATGGCAACAGATGATCAGGCTTTCAGGTAAAAACCAGTAAAATATCAATGAAATCCACCAGTAGCAGGTCAGCGATGACCTTCAGAAGCTGCTGCAAGTTCAGAGCTGGACAAAAAGTCACGTGTCATCTGCAAATAATGGTATAAAAGGTAAAATCACAGGCTTGAGCTTGCTGTTCGGTCGTTTCATCTTTAAGGTTCCGCTCCCAGGATGAATAAGCTGACAGCCCTTAGTAGGAAAATATTTTAATGTTCGTGTGTGAATTTCCTGCTTCTCCTTGTGCTCCAGATAACTTTTACGGCACCCCGAAGCCTCCAGCCGAGCCCAGCGCTCTGCTGCTAAATGTAACAGACCAGCTGCTGCCGGGCGCCAGACCCAGCTCCGAGGGCAAGAGGAAGCGCAACAAGTCAGTCAGCAACATGGAGAAAGCCAGCATCGAGCCCCCCGAGGAGGAGGAGGAGGAGAAACTCATCGTCAACGGCAACGGCGTTGCCGTCACCCCAGGTCAGCTCCCAACAACAACCTCCACAGACACGCAGCTGAAGGTCGGCCCAGCTCGTCCTTCCCCAGCTCAGACTTTTAAAACCTTCACAGATTTAAGATACTGCAACAGGTTTCTCAAGGCCCGTTGCTTAGCAACAGAGGCTGTAACGGATAGCTTTACATGGGTTTCTTGCAAAATGATTGTAATTGGTCACACACATATCTTTAAAGACTATTTAATGGTGTGATGTATACACAGCGACTTATAATGGACTCTCAGAGAACTGATTGCCTCTGCAGTCCAGACGGGTTATGATTAAAGCATCACTGCTGCACTCTGGGATTTAATTTCATTCATTGGATATTATTATTGAAAACGATGTTAAAGCAGATAGCCGGGGGGCAAACACGTACATTCCTGTTCAAACCAGCAGCAGCCTGCAGGCGGTGTGAAGTGTCCAAGGACATTTTTACTCTAAAGTTGGAAGATGGAGGATTTAACCAGCTGTAACAGATGTGGAGGTTGTTCTTAGACAGATGCTTCTCCATCCACATGTTTAACCACTGACCTATCAGCTTTCATATGCTGAGAATGTGGCTTTTTATAAACTCTTAGATTTATCTGCAGACAGAGCAGGAGGTTGCTGTTATGTCTGAAGACCGAGGTGCCTGGACACGTCTAATTATACCTTAAGTGACATTATGTGCTCTTTGTGAGACTGATACGCTCGTACGCGACTACACACAGAGAGCCTTTGACTGCATCCAGTGATCACATGAATGGAGGATCATAAAAGGAGCATTATTACTTTGATTTCTGTGATTCCAAATCCCAAACCACGCTTCAGTCCTGTGACTTTCTGAGCCGGCTTTATCGCCTGCAGAAAGTCTCTAGCCGCGCAGCGTCTGTCAGAGCGGCGCAGGAATCCCGGCAGTCTGGGCAGCGATCCCGGCCGGTGCCGTGTTTCATACGCGCTTCCACTGAGGAACGCCAAACGTGATGTTGGGGAAAAGGAGGGCTGGTTAAAGGATGAGAGTTTGGTCTTCTTACCAGAAGGACCTGAAACCCGGTAAGATTCATATTTGTGTGGGACAGAGAGGACTTGATGTTTGCAGGAGCTTCTGCAGGTTAAATGAATTAATTACAGCAACATAGAAACCAGATTAGAAACAAACACCATTTAAATACAACTTCTTAACCTATTTTGCATGACATGTGAGAGTGCTGCTTTACACTTCCCATTTAAACTTGGTTTCAGGTCAGTTGTAGCCCAATTAGATCTGACAAGTGTCTGCTCATGATCAAACTCCACCAGCATCAAACGCATGTGAGTGAGGCACGTTAAAGGTAACAATCCTGTTTAAGGAGCATCTGAAATGAGTCGTTTGCAAATCCTTTCAATACATTTTCCTCTGTAGAGGACGATTATGTTGTTTTCTTACTTACAGATGCAGGTTTTTTAAAAAAGGAATAACGAAAATGAATGAATAAACGTCCATCCCATTAAAGAAAATGCTAAATTCACAATAGTCATTCAAATAACAGGAAACTAAAGAAACTAATAATAAATAAAAATGACAAAATTATGATTTAGTTATATAAAGTATTGCTTTTGAATTATGGTTAAAATAATAATGATAAAAAACTGTCCCAGACACATTAGAGCACCTTTCCCATAAACAATGGAAGAAGGTACCTGTCAACAGGTGCAGACGTCTGATTGGATGTTACAGAAAACACCTGATTGCAGCGATTGTCGCAAATTGTTGCTCAATAAAGTTTTAGCTTCGGAGCCCCATCATGTTTGTTTACTTCTTTTATTTTTTTGTTTTTTTTTTTATATTTTTCAAACAACATTTCAGACTCAATGTCATGATTTTCACAGAATTTTTCTTTATTTTTACTTTTGTCAATTTCAACTTATTTCACCGACAGCTGATTTTTTTCTCCTTTCATTGGAGGGGATGTAAACTTTCGCACCCTACTGTACTTTATTTATCCCAAAAAGTCAAATGGAATTACTTTTTTTTTTTTAGATTACATTGTAAAATTGGATAATAAATGAAAAAAATAAATAGCTTTTATCATTTTATCTTTCTAGCTGTCTTTTAGATTTTGATCTCCAGGAATAAACTCAGACAAACGGCTCGCAGAAGGAAATAAAAGTTTTACAAGCTGTGGAGGAAAACATTGAGAGTGTGGTTACGATGTAGATTTCTGTGACTGATCCAGATGACTGGATGCACTCTGGCTCGGAGCTGAACGCAGGTGCAGGAGGAGGTGCTTGCAGCCGACTCCCGGCGGTAACTGCCGGCTGCACAGTGAAGCATGCTGGATGCTGAAATGTGCCGCGTCCTCCGCTCTGGAGGAGTTGTGTGGGCTGACCAGCACAGATGAAGGGGAATCAATGGAGCTCGGCAGGCCCTGTGATCAGAGCAGATCACCCCCCATAGATTAGCTCTCTACCCCCCCTCTCTCATACATCCCCTCCCCACTTCCCCACCAGCTCTCCTCTGGGAAAGGTTCACTCTTGCCATCTCTTTCTCTTTCTTCCCATTTTTCTCACACTGCAACTCAAACTAGGGCATCACTGCTTGTTCGTCTCTCTCTCTCCTCCTCTGTCTCCTTTTATTCATCTTTCTGTCTCGTTAGCTACCCTGTCTTTCCTCCTCTAACCCCCTCTTCTCCTCATACTTTTCTAGTTACTCGTCCCCATTTTTTCTGCCTTCTCCCCGACTCTCAATCAGCCTCTCCTTCTTGTCCCCCATGATGATGTCACACCTGACTCACCCCGCTTTGTCTCCACCCCAGAGTCGAGCGAACATGAGGACAAGAGCACGGACGCTTCGGGGGACACCGTCCCGCAGAGTAACCCGGCAGACGTCCCAGCAGAGGTGTCCAAAGAGGACGGGCAGTCCCCAAAGACAGCGGTGCCCAAAGCGGAGGAGAACGATGAGCTAGGGCCGCTGCCTGACAACTGGGAGATGGCGTACACAGAGAAAGGAGAGGTCTACTTCATAGAGTAAGCGTTGTCATGGTAACACCTAACGCATCCAGACACTTCAGTCTCACTCTGAGGTTGAAATGCTTTTACTGATTGTTTTTTTCTGTTTGTCACGATGGAATGACGGCCATATAGAGAAAAAAATTTCCTTCAGACTTCAAGAATAAAGTCATCATATTACAAGTCGGAAGTCAAAAATTTACGACAATGTCGAAATTTACAAGGAAGTCATACATTTTCGAGGATAAAGTCGTAAATTACAATATTAAAGTTGTAAATTTACAGGAATAAAGTCGGAATTTACAAGAAAGTTGTATATTTTCAAGAATAAAGTCATAAATTTACAAGATCAAAATCGTAAATTTACAAAGTATTTGGCGATTTACTAGAATGTCAGAAGTTTCCAAAATTATAGTTAAAAATTTATAAGAGTAAAGATGTAAATTCACTATCAAACTCATAAATTTACAGAATAAAGTCATAAATTTACAAGAATAAAGTTGAAATTTACCAGATGAAAATTTTAAATTTACAGAATAGTCAGATATTTACAAGAATAAAGTGAGAAGTTTACAAAAATAGTCGGAAATTTACAAGGCTAAAGTCATACATTTACGAGTAAAGTCAGATTTACAGAATAAAGTTGAAATTTATGATAATAAAGTCATAAAATATACAAGAATAAAGCTAATTTAAGAGAATAAAGTCGTAAATGTACAAAATAAAATGTACAAAAATACTGTAAAGGTTAATTTTATGAGAATAAAGTTGGAAATTTACAATAAAATCCTATTAGTACAAGAATAAAGACATAAATATACAAGAATAAAGTCATAAATTTAAGAGAATAAAATCGTAAATTCTGAAGAATGAATTTGTAAATTTACAAGAATAAAGTAGAGGAAAGATGGTAAAAACGAGGTTGGTGGAAAATTTGGTGAAGATTTTCTTCAGCATAGGTTTTACAAACCAGGAGATTCTCAATCTTTTGGCACATCAGCACCACAATGTCTTTTGTATCAGGACTTTGAAAAGAATCTGCAAGAAAATGAATCTATTCTGCATAAAGGAGCAGAGGGACTTGGAGGGTGAACTGGCTGGAACCGGCTTCAGCTTCAGACGGGTTTTCTGCTCCTTCTTTAACTCAGACCTGAAAATAGTTTGACTCATGAAGTTTAAACGTGCATGACATAACTTACCCGTGTTGCACTCTCATGTGTTCCCCTTGCCCACTTACTCAGTACAACTACCACTTAATTCTCATAAAATTATTACTTTACTTTCATAATACCTGGCTTTATTCTCATAAATTACATTTTTTCTTGTAAAATGACTTTTCTCATAAAGTTATGGCTTTTCTCTTATTACATTTTTATACTCTTAATGATACATTATTCTCATAAATTTCCAACTTCTCATAAAATAACATTTTTGTCTTAAAATAACTTTCTTTTAAAATTACATCTTTTTCTCTTAATATTATGACTATATTTCCCCATAAAACTGAGTCTTTCTCATAATATCATGACTTTATTCTTGTAAAATTACAACTTTATTCTCTTAAATTCACGCTATTCTCATAAATGTTTTTAATTTGTTCTTGTACATTTCCTACTTTATCCTTGTGAAATAATTCTCTTATAAAATGGTTGTAATATGTAATATTATATATGATTTAATATATGTATGTAATATTATAATTTGATTGTAATATGACTTTATTTTATTAAATTTCAGACTTTCTTCTTGTTAATTAATATCTTGATTCTTGTAGAATAAAAGTTTTTTTTTAATTAAATTACAACTTTTTCTTACAAAATTACAACTTTTTTCTTGCAAATTTATGACTTTATTCTCATAAAATAATCTTTTATTATTGAATTACAACTTTTTTCACATAATGTTATGAATTCTTTCTTGAAGTCTGTTAAAAATAAATAAATTAAAAAAAAAGATTACATAGCCCTAATACTGGGAGCAAAACATTTCCACGTACTCAGAAAATTTCACTTGTATTCTACTTGTGTACTTTGTATATTTTGTTGTTGTCTATTAGTCTGTTTTTTGTTCCGTTTTGTTTTAAATGTATATATATATATATATATATATATATATATATATATATATATATATATATATATTTAATTGTTATTTTCTTTGTTTTTATATGATATGGATCCCCCTGGATCTGGAAATAAGATTTCTTTTCTTCTTCTTCCACTGAACCAAAGTAGAACAATTAAAAGCATGAATGTTTCAATATAACCCACTATTTTAACAGACCCCCAGCCAGTGGTCTGACAGCTAGCACTGCAATTAAAACTTCCAGAAACACTGCCCCAGCTCTCCCTATTGATCATAATTGTATTGATTTAATTAAAAAACATAAATAATTCGTAACTTTACATTTTTCTGATACCTTTCCCCTGTTTTCCTCTGATGTGTGCATATTTCCCCTTTGTTCCTGCACACACAAAGACAAAATAAATGGGTGCATTGTGCTTTAATGAGATGCAAAGGTCCCCAGAAATGCCTTGCAACACAGAAATCTGTTATAAACTCTGTGATAAAGTGGAATTTATTGCAATTGTTGGTGTTTTACGGCCGCAGTAAAACAGTGGAGGTGAGTTTTATTACATTAGGATAAAGGATGCTGTGACTTTAAAGCGAATCCAGCCACAATCTTGCCCCATCCAGACACACGTTGACTCGTCATGTTCATTTACCGCAGAGCCAAACTTTTAATTCCCTCTCAGCAGATGACTCACCATATGTCTCCTCCCCGGACCAGAGAAACATCACGCCCCCAGCACATCCATCTAGCACATTACACAACTAATTCGTTTAGACCTCTGAATTTTTCGGTGGCTTCTTTTTCGAGGTGGAAGTCAAACCGTGCCAAAGTCATGGCAGTTGCCAACATTCCCCTGCCTTTGATTGGTCTCCGTAAGAGATCAATTTGTTTGCCTACAGCCCTTGAAGTGAAGCAGGCGAAGAGAGGAACTGATCAGGTTAGGAGATGGAGGGAGCTGGGAAAGACTGAGAGTAGAGGGAGAGTTTTTGATATTATAAATAGAAATCGATGGCAAGAGAAAAAAGAGGAGGACAGAAAATCGGATGAGAGGCGTTGATGGAAAAAAAGAAAGAGACTTAAGCTTACCTTGAAGTAAACTTCATTTGACTGAGTGTTTAACGTCGGCCTTCATCTGCCACGTTTACCGTCTTTCATCTGCCTCCATCTGCCGTTTGGAGCTGTGGGGAAGCCATTTTTAGCCAGTTCCGACCTTCTGTGATCTTTCGTTCCCACGATGAAGCCACAAATTGAAATTTTGGTCTCAACTTTTTGGATAGAGATTTTTACCGATAACCAGAGTTAGCAGATGAACAGTGATGCGGCTGGTTAAGGAAAAGAACGGGCAGATGAAAGACAAAGACTTAAGCTGCAGACATCAGCTGATGTGTTGCACTAACGAGTAGCTCTAACCAGGTGTAACGTTAAACAGAGACTGAGCAGAACGGATCTTTTTAGCCTCTTTTATCTCGTTGTTTTGGTTTTCTGGCCTGTGAATAAAGTTAATCTGATGTTCGCAGCAGTTTAATGGCCAATGAGCCCAATGTTTTACCAGGAGTCTGGAAAAGACCAAACGGAGCTAGAAGGAAATGATGGATGAACCTTTACTGCACAGCTTCAACTTCTATCTCCATATTTCTTGTTGTTGCTCTTTGGTTTTGTCAGTCATTCAGTCATTTTCTGTACCACGTATCCAGTTCAGGGTCGCGGGGGTTGCTGGAGTCTATCCCAGCTATTATCAGTCGAGAGGCGGGGTACACCCTGGACAGGTCGGCAGTCTGTCGCAGGGCCAACACAGAAAGACAGACAACCATCCACACTCACATTCATTCCTAGGGGCAATTTAGAGTAACTAATTAACCTAACATGCATGTCTTTGGACGGTGGGAGGAAGCCGGAGTACCCGGGGAGAACCCATGCATACACGGGGAGAACATGCAAACTCCACACAGAAAGGCCACTGTTGGAATAGTTCGAAACCCCTCCCTAGCTGGGAATCAAACTAGCGACCTTCTTACTGTGAGGCTGCGGTGCTAACCACCACGCCACCATGCAGCCCCTTTGTGTTTGTTTTTTTATTTTTAATTATAAGTATGTTTTAATTTTTTATTTTATTATTGGTATTTAAATACTATTTTTGAGAGTTTTATATAGTTTGTTTTTCTTTTTTCCATCTTTCAGGTTTATTACTTTCACTCCTTTTTATTCATTCATTTTGTTTTTAATGTAGTATTTATTTGTTGCTGAATTTTTATGTTGCTCCTTTTTCTTTTTGTAAATAATTTTTTCCTTTTTTTTATTTTCAATTGTTTTATATTGTTTCTTTCCTTTTGCTATTCTTTTATTTTTCATCTGATAGGGATTTATTACTGTTACTATTTTTAGTAGTTGTTTAATTTCATTTTTGTATATTTTATTTTTGAATAAGTATTTTTTGTATTTTTTATTTTTTGCCCTGCGACAGACTGGCGACCTGTCCAGGTGTACCTGCCTCTCGCCTGATAATAGCTGGGATAGGCTCCAGCAACCCCCACGACCCTGAACTGGATAAGCGGTACAGAAAATGACATGACTGATTTGTGGGTTTTTTTTCTAATTTTTCTTTTTAAAAACGTATTTGTCGCAATTTTTTTAATGTTTTATTGCTGTTGACTTTTATCATTTTTTGCTCATTTTTTCATTTATCCATTTCAGTAATTTTCTCATTTTTAAAAAAAATTTTCATTTTTAATTGTTTTATGTTGTTCCTTTTTCGTTTTTTTTTCCTTTTTTTTGTTATTTTTTATTATTTTAATTGTTTTTCTAATTTCTTATTTTCATAACTTTTATGAACACATGGTCCATTTAACAGAAAAATAGAATAAGTATAAAAACATTATTTATTTATTTAAAGTTGTTTAACGTTATTGCTTCTTTTTTTCTGTGTTTATTTATTTATTTACTGTTTGTTTTATTGTTGTGCTCCCTCCTCTGTTCCCCGTGCACTATTCCAAAACTTCCTTTGGGAAGCCAGAAGCTGAAGTAAACCAGTGCCCTCTTGCTCCATCTCCCATCATCTCCCTTCATCCTCTCACCTCTTGTTCCTGTCTTCAAGCTGCACACCTCCCCTGCCCTCCGTCTCCTTGCTGTTGTTCTGTCATCATAAGGGGGGGGGTCATTGTGGCTGCAGAGCTTCAGACAAGTGTTGTAGCTGCATTGAGTTTCCCTGGCTCATCATTATATCTGATCTAAATCCAGCTCGCTGCCTGAGGCTGTGGAAGAATCTGCCAAGCCCCCAGCTGTTCCTCTCCATCACTCCCTCAGCCACCCCTCTGTCCTTCCCTGCCCCGTCTCCCCCCTCCTCCCCTGCTAGCTAATGAGAGACAGTAAGCAAATAAAGTATTGATTGCCATTTTGTTCGCCTAAGGCATTTTTTCGTATCTCTTGTCACCTTTTTAACGCAGACACCCGAGAGACTCTTATCTTTTCTCTTTGGGAGGATTCTGTGTCCGAATTAAGAATCTACCAGCCTCCTTCTCACATGGTGCCAACTCTCTCCTCTCTCACCATCTCACACTCCCTCTCACACTCGCTCTGTCTTTTCTTCACAGCCACAACACCAAGACAACATCGTGGCTGGACCCCAGGCTAGCCAAGAAGGCAAAGCCGCCTGAAGAGTGCAAAGAGGACGGTGAGTACTGCGTCTCCTCTCTTTCTTACAGTCATGATGTCAGCTGCTCGCTTATTTTTACAAGATTTGATCCGACGAGCTGCTCGGTGGGATGTTTTCATCGGAGCGTTTTCTGAACGGTACGTGTAGAAGTGCAGTGATCATGTCCACATGTGGCAGCACTGGTTGCTTCGAGTCGGAAGCCCCGTGACGTGTGCGATCAAAACCCATGTCCGGAGACGTCGGAGGTGACAAAGACTTCTTTCTCCTCAGCTGAGAGAGATCTGAAGTCTTCCTTAAACCGCCCACACACTGCACATGAAAGGAAGGAAGAAGGATGGATGAATGTGGACGCAGCGAGGGTTTACAGATAAAACGAGTCCTCCTCGTGCACTGTCTCTTTATGTGTGAGACCAAGAGGAGATTAATCAGCTGAGTTATGGGCAGGTAGGAGGTAGCAGAGCAGAGGAAAAAGATCTGAGTTGGAAATAAAGACAAACAGAAGAAGATGAGATGATAGGTGTATATTCCTGGAAACTTATTACTCCTACTGGTGTTTTATTATCCATTACTACATGCCAGAAGGTTGACTTAATATATAAATAATAAAATGAAGTCATTCTCTCAATCAGTCTCGATGATATCTGATGATATTGATGATATACATGATCGCAGCGCCGCTGATGACACTTTAAATGTAAGGGTGTAACATTAAAAAATGTTTCTATTCATATCTAATCACTTTACTGATATAATTACCATGTTTTTATCCTCTTAGACTGAGCTGTTTATATCTACTTGCTGGGGTCCACATGCATGGCAGCTGCCATATTAGTGTCACCATTTGTAGTCTGTGTGTGAAGTGATAACCCTCTGAGCTTTAAGACTGCAGGACCAGCTCTGTTTGATAGGAGCTAGAGCAATAATAACGCTCTAAAGAGGTGGTTTTCACGGGGGGTCGGGGCCCCCATGTGGGTCGCATGATAATTTCAGGGGGTGGCCAGATCATTGTGGAAAAAAATAGAGTCTACATTTATGAAAGAAGTGATGACACAGCAGTGAAAACTTTTAGTAAAAACACATGACAATTTGCCAAAGAGGATAACATCACTTTTTTTCAGGGGGCAGTGTTTTGGCACGCCAGATTTCCCTCCTCACTAAAAGTATTGGGTACGGTCACGATATGATCTGCCCAGAGACCAAGTTGACTTATTTTTTAATTGGCTACAACCTTATTTGGAAAAACTATACCAACTGGGCGACTGCGAGAGTTTGTTATCAGAAAAGACAGCTTTTACAAAACAAATAAACTTAAGGGTAATGACAACGTTGTGGTTGCCTCCTTCAGTGTTGCTGCAGAACAAGGTTATTATAGTTAACTTAAAGGTACAGGATGTAAAAAATCAAAGGTCATTGGCAGAAAAATATGGCATTTAATTCAAAACTGTGTTTCTTTTGTTGTGTAATTGCACTAGAAAAGCTGTTTATTTTCTTAGAATGAGTCATTTATATCAACTGTACTTGCTGGGCGGTGCACATATGGAGGCTGCCATATTTGTTCCAGTATTTTTACTACGGTGTCCCTGAATGGACAAAACAATGTGTGAAGTAAGAACCCTCTGAATTTAAAGCTGCTGTACCAGCTTTGTTTAATGGGAGTTAGTAAAATGTTTGGGATCAGTAATGCCTTAAAGAGCAGATTGCAGGTTAGAGCCACACCTAAATCAGTGTTTACCAAAATATGTGAGGAATTGGTTTTGAATAAAAATGTTCTTATATATGAACTATTTCGACTTTTGGGACTGTTTTTGTGAGAAAAACTTTACTTCCGTATCTAAAACGGGCCCCGGAAGTGACGCAACGTGGGTGAGTCCGCTCAGCTTTTTCAGCAGTGAACAATGGATGCCAATGCAAATTCTGACAATGAAGAAATTATTAATGTGTACAACTACACATATGATGGCCCGCAACCTTACAGTTATGAGCCTGTTGCACGCCCAAGAGAGCAGAGAGAGACCAGAGAGACCGGGGGGAGAATCAGTAGCCAACGGAGACAGATTGAGTTGTGGTGTCAGAACAATCAGTGGAGAATAGGGCAAGTGTCATGGTGAGAGACGGACCAGTGTAGCTCATGTGCTAACATCATAATATCATGCTGAAAGTATCCCCTGTTGGTCAAAAAAGCTATTGCTTACTGCAGTAAACTGTAATATTACTTAACTCATTGCTGTATTTAAAAAGTAACGTCACTTACAACAGTCATCATACTGTCACAGTTTGTCCTCAGAGGCCATTTCACCGGCGATCGTTTAGTCCAGCAGCGTCCTCCTATTTTACTGAACCACAGACGTCATTCTGAGAGATTTTGCGCTGTGACCAGTTTTTAAATTGGCAAAGACCTGGATCAGATGAGGTGGGAGTAGGCTGCGATTCTGTAGGGTGGTAAGCAGTGAGAAACACCAGCTGCAAGCAGGGTGTCCGCTGCTTGTTGTGTGCACAGGTGCTGCGCCGGCTAGCTTCGGTCCTTTCACTAGCACGTGCGTGCGGGATCTCCTGTTTACAGAGCCGTCTGCTCCCGTATGATTTGCGTCAGGACTAGATCGCCGGTCTATCGGTCCCTCTGAGGGAGCAACTTTGTTTAATCTGCATTATGCAGGCCGCAGCTGCTGGCATCCTCCCCCTACAGACCGATGCTGAAACCTTATGTGGAAATGAGCAAATATTACATTTATTCTTGCGCTCTCGTGCGCTGTTGCGCCTCCACATGAATAATACTAATTCTACTAATAATAATAATCGTTTGAAAACGCGTCTAATGCTTGTTCACACTATGTAAGTTAACCAGAGATAAAGCCACATGACGTTTTTACTGATAAACCTTTCGTTTGATAGGTGCTTGTGCGGGAAATGCGAGGCCATGACCACAGCTGAAGAGAGCAGATGCTGCAGGGAGGTAGAGGCATACTGGTCCTTAGTGGAAAGTGTTACCCCCAGGCTCGAGGTGCAGTGCATAACACAGCATCCAGGGTTTGAGGCATGCTGTCTAAACCCTTATGTGCTGCAGATAGCGTATATGCACTACAGACAGGAGCATGGACCCCTACAGGCCAGCAGACACGAGTAAAAACCTCTTAACAAATTTATTTACTTGTAATTTTTGACTTTTTTTTTTTTTCATAATTCTACTGTATGTTTGTTACTGAGATAATACTGGATGGCGGTGGTACTGTTAAAGGGTGCAGTATATTGCAAGGTGCTCCTAATATTTATTGACACTACTAAACAAAATATTAGGAACACCAGTCAACATAATGTACCCTAAAGGGCTACATGCACAACTCCAGGACTTCCTGAGCTTGGTAGTGCTCCTTTATTTCCTGTCTCTCATCACGAAGACAAATTGATTGATTCAGGTGTGCCTTGGCCTTACCTCAGTAACCGCGACAATGACCAAACACACTTGGATTAATCAGTTTGTTTCCTGTCTTTCATTATTGGACAAAGGAGCAATATAAGTTCAGGAAGTAGTGCAGTTGTGCATAAAGCCCATGCATCATCAGTACTAAACATAGTAAAATTAATAGCAGAAATGTTGGATTAGACTGAATCAGATGATCAATTTTATGACAACATAGCTATCATTTCTCTTTGCTACTATTATAACACTTAATTGATATTTCACCCCAATCCTCAGGCAATATCGCTACACTGCATACAGGCAGATTGTCCGCTGGGCCTACGGCGTTTTAGGCAGGCACATCAGGAAACCCTTACCTGCTTGTGCTGTGTCTGCCATAAGACAACAGTTTCCAGAGGAAGGAGGGAATTATAAAGGTTTTCAATGGCCTCATTTGGTTGAAAATGAATGATTAAAAACAAAAAAAAAACATTAAGTGTCTTAATTGTATGAAGGGGGTGGGAGTGTTAAAGTCTAATGTAGACTGATAAACATCCTACATCAATATATTTATGTTCATGAATTAAGGTTTTGACAGTGTTCCTGGTCAACATATGTTAATTACATGTTGATAACATCAAAACCCAACCAACTAAAAATTAAAAAAAAAAAAACTTCACCCTTCTGAAAAATAAAAGCTCTCAAGCGCACACTTTCAACTAAAGATAAGTCAATCGTCAGCAATATTACTCATTTTTAATTAAATATGGATAAAAATCAAAGTGTCCATGTATTTAAAAATCAATATTCATCTGCAGATTTCCCATCAAACTCCTTTATTAAATCTGGAACTCTGTGCAAGGTGCACACGAACAGCCTCTTCCTTTTCCATCCGCTGAATGGAGCTGGACAGGGGGGCTGGTGCAGTGGTGGATAAAACCATGCTGAACTCGTAGAG